>CCAG010003440.1:0-51018 GCA_001077435.1 Glossina morsitans morsitans | reverse complement strand
TTTTTTTTTTTTTTTTTTTTTTTTTTTTTTGGTTTATCCTTCATTTTTCCCTGAGTTACCTTTTAAAGTAATGCAAAAAAAAAAAAAAAAAAAGCTATAATATGATGATCTATAAAATAGTTTTTATGTAATTGAAGCATAAATCATATAATGCGCTATATAAATATATATGAGTTTCTATGTTGTTGTTCGTGTTTTTTTTTTATAAATTTCGTTTTTACTTTTTTTGCTACCTAACTTTAATAGAGTAAATGGCTTCGAGTAATCGTGTGATTTGCACAAGTATTTATTGCAATTGTTATAAAAAATCTCATAAAATTAAATTATTCTTTATATCCATATGAACTAATAGTGCGCATTTTTATATATTATTTCATCATTCATATACAATGCATATATAAATTCAATTTATGACATAACAATAATAATAGTTTTAAATTGAGCTACCAGTAAATATACTTACAAAATAAATTGTTCGCGGCAATTGGTTATCAAATTTTTAGTCCTTTCGCTTAGATTTTTAATGTGTATAAATAACAAAAGATCGGAAGAGCGGTTCAGCAGGAATGCAATGCAAAGCTGGAACGAAGTGAATGAAAAACTCTATATTCATAAAAGTCATCAGACATAGTGCCTTCTGATTATCACTTGTACAGATCGATGTAACGTGGCTTCACTGGCTCCCGATTGTAAATATATATGATAACCACTTTTTGTCAACCAGTGCCCACTTCTGTCAACCAAACAAAAATAACAATTTTTCGAGATTTCTGCAAAATTCATCAGAAAACATCAAAAGAGTGCAGTCGACGTTTGGCGTTTGGATAGTTTAAGATATGTACGATATGCCATCGCCAGCCAAGAAATGATTACTGTTTCTTTTAATTTGCTCCGTACAATCATTCAAACTCTGTGCAATACATATCCGAGTTTATTATGTTTATTGGTAATACTCCCGGAATATCGGCAAATCAAATCAATCAGTAGTTTTCTTGGGCCTCAGAGAAGACAGACCTATTGCTCGCTTGATTCATAATCTTCTCCGCATTTTGTTGACTGTAAGTTATTTAAATTTCATAAATATTTGTCAATCGGTTTAGAACTGAAAAATTCTTTACTCAGGCAGACTGAGCCGAAATTATCTAAAGTAAAAAAATTTTTTCCCCAATTCTCTTGCTCTCCTTATATCACAGTACGAAATTGAAACTGAAACTACAAAATTGATTTGATTTGCTAGCAAAAAGTGTTGTCGGTACGTTCATAACGTCGAATGTGTCCACTTATAAGTTATGACAAAAAATCAAAAAATTTCCCTCCACAATACCACCTTAACATACAAATATCGTTCGTATACACTAGTATTCTACTGTATTCGTTTCGCTTTATTTCCTCCATTTTCCTTACTCGTAAGAAGCATGAATAAAATTATCATTTTGAAGTCTGCTCAGGTTTATTCGAAAACGGTACATTGCGAAAGACAGCGCTCGGCAGAAGTTGCTTCACGTTTATTTGCTCAAAGTCAGTTATTTGTTTGTTTATTGCTTTTGAAGTAGTCTGGAGAACTTGAAATGATCAACCAATTAACTTAGGTTCAATTTGCTATTATTAAGAACTTTCCTAAGTTTCGACTACCGTTTTATTAGCTAGCTGCCAGTTGTTGAGAATGCAATTATGATGATATTGTAGAGACATAATTTTTTAAACAAATATAACAAAAAATTCATGGGCAATAGATTTGCTTAAGAATGAATAAATAACAGAGATAATGGAAGAAAATAAATAAAAGATAAGAGAAGATAGAAATTTTCACAATTGCTGACACATATACATATATACATATGCATATATATATAATGAATTGAAAAACAAGTAAGAACATTACAGTCGGCAAGATTGCCTACATTAGACATTCTACATTAGATACCCTACATCACTTCGCCTAGCGAGTTATTCAACCGTTTCAGCAATAGCAGACCACATGATGACATATGATCTTCCTGCAAAGGCGTACTTTTTATAAAAGTCCGCGTATTGGAGGATCCCCAAAACATCACATCACCTGATCCAGATTTTTCAAACTTAATTTGCTTCTCAAAAATTCTATTACCTTTCAGTTTCCGTCATAAAAGACTAGTAAGCAGACTTTCCCTCCATTTAAGGGCTTGCTTTTTATAATAATCCCTATGTATGTTAGAGTGTAAAAAATAGACCTATGTGGATGAAATTCCCTATCATTAATTATTTTGCAAAATTGCTGCTACGATTCAATTTTTACCACAAAATATAAAAACAAACCTTTTTCTGAAGGACTTATTATTCATGAAATATCCTGTATGGAGTGAGGTCTACGAAATGGACCCATGGGATGCAACTTCGATCCACTTAATTTTGATGTCAAATTACTGCAATGAAAAAAATTTCATCATAAAACATTGACAATGCTTGGCATTCGTTATCGTTGAATCGTTACATGCATGGTCCACATTCGGTAAAGTTGATCTCTTTGTCAATTTACTATAACGTACCAATTTTCACCATGAAATATTGAAAATGATATTTATTTTGGCATGTAAACATTCAATTTTCGTAGGAACGATTATATGAGAATGAGTTTAAAAAAATTGCCTCAGCCGAGCAAAATTTTTCGCATCAATTTCGAATTTCGAATTACTACTATTCAGCGATTTTTGTCGAGAAATTTTGAAAATTTTAATTTTTTGCTTTTATATGAAAAGTGGCCGAAGAAGTGACCTGGGCCCAAACATTTTCAATTGGATTTGTCCTTGTGCTAAAACACGTTAGTGTACCAAATCTCACCAACATATCTTAAGAACTACGATTTGTGCGTTGAACACAAAAATACGAGAACAGACATAAGATGGACAGACGGTCAGATAAGCATGAATCGATTCAGAAAGCGAGACTGAATCGTTTGGTGTAATATAAGGTGGGTCTGTCTTAAGTCCTTGTACGTATTGCATACGTCCGCACAACTTAATATACCCACATGAGCTACAAGTGCTGCAGGGTATAAAAAGAAGCTTTCATGCTATGCTCGGTTTCGTTTAATTCGAACAGTTATGTGCCGTCGCTTCAATGCTACATTTCAATTGGTTCGTTCAAACATTGCTGTGTTGAATTTTTCTCAATAATTTTCTCTTTATAATGAAGAATCTTTCGAAACTTGATCGCTAAAGTAGAATATTTGGGACTAAATTCGCAAAGCAAATGAATCCAATCAGGATTCTGTAAAATCGTGTTTTGGCAGAAACATAGGACACGCTTCCGACAATTCGTGCGCAAGAGACTTTCGCTTAAAAGTTTTGTACGTATACTCGTTTACTATTAATCCAAATTTACTTTACTCGTAAGGATAATAAAAAAGTGAGTGCGAGGCCGAGGCCTGGTTTTATTTTCATAGCCCTTAAATTTATTTTAATGATAATTGGTTAGCGCCTGTATCTGGTGTTCCATACGTATTACAGCCATTGCCTTAGTAAATAAATCAGAAAGTGTAAATATTCTTAATTTGCCGAAGCTTGTAGGCTCACTACGCTCCGTCCATTCATCGATCTCTCGTGGACCCTCAAAAGCATTGTATCTCGCGATTGAAAACCAAAACGTAAGATACGTATAAATCCTTGGATAAACTGAGCTCGCATAAACTGAGTTTAAAGATAGGATTAAGCCGTTACACGAGAACATTCGTAACAGTTAAAAAACTTACAGAAGAGAGCACTTATATAAAATATAATCTTCTTATTAAGTTCTTCGATTTTGGTAAGCTCTTCTCATGATTGTGGCACATGGCATCTTTTTTGTTTAAGTCACTTTGAACCTTCAGCCCTTTCCGTGCGAAAACGTGAGAAAATTATGCAGAATTTTTCGCGCCCGCTATCGCTATAATAATTCTAAATAAAACTGCTTTAAACGTGCATCGGCATTTCGATGGCATTATGACAAAAGGATGTAAGGAATGGAAAGCATATTGAGACTGCACGACAATCAATAGTTAACGACTTGAATTTTTCGATGTCATACCATTCAAAGGAACCGAACGGAAGGAAGAAGAAGTGAATGTTTCCGATATGATGATGATGATGATCCACGAAATCTCAACAAATACACTACAAAGCCAGTGAAAATCTCGTTGTATTGACAAGCGAAATTCAATGACCGACGCTCTTAATAAAACTACGCTACATTTTCATTAATAATTTACGATTCATATTTTGGTTGAATGTTGATTGCAGTCCTTTGGCAAGACAAAATAGAAAAATAGTTGTGTTTGGTCACTTGAAAAAAAAAAAAAAAAGAATTATTTGAGGTGGCGGGCGTCCAAGATTCGTGCCAAGGTCAAATTTTTCATAACTGCTACTCATCTTATATAGATATGAAATAGTAATTTTTTTTTTTTTTTTTTCTTTTATGTTTATCGTCTTTTATTTCCTTTCTTTGTTACCTTGCGTTTTTCCCATTGCCTTGAGAGTAAAGTCAAATATTTTAAGCTTATTACAACTAAAACTAAATGAAAATTAACGACCACTTGTACAAGCTGTTTATTTATTTTATTAGAGCGCAAAGTGAAAAGAAAAAAAAGATTATAATAGAAATGCGAAAAAAAATAAAAAATAAACTCATAATAATAATAAAAAGAAAAGAAAGGAGAAGAAGAAAATGAAAATGAAAAGGCGAACACTTTCATTTTAAAGACCTGGAGATATAAAATTCATAAACAACGAATTCAACGACCATAAATATGTTGGCTTCTTGCATTTTTTGCAACAATATTGTAAATTGCTTTCATGAAATTTATTTTTCATTTCCCAAACGTAAAAATGCGCGCACACACATACCTACATATATATATATATATATAAATACATATGCACTTGCAATTACATCGAGATACTCACCTAAGCAAAAGTTCACAACGTAAGACTTACTGGATTCTTATATACTACATACTGTGTTATATTTGTTAGAGGAAGAGTGCAGTGTGTGTATCCTGGTGTCGGAGGAATGTTGGTTGAGGATACACCGGAAGAGGTTGAGCAAATGAAAAAAAGAAAGAAAAAAAATTTTCGCAACGTAAGCGACATTTTGTTATTGTAGACGGGTAAAAAAATGAACGATTGACGATGACGGTATGTGAGCAGGCAAATGAATAAATGAGCACAACTGCACGAAATAAACGGTATTTTGTGCATGCATTTGAAATTGGGAACAAAAGAATGAAAACACAAGTCGACAGAAAATAAATTATGTCGCCAGTAAAAATATTTAAATGATTTGCACATAAATTAATGCTACAATCTACCAAAGCTCTATAACTCAGATTAAGTATGAGAATATATATCCATATATATCCTATGCGCAAAAATTCTCAGAATCTACATACATTTACAAATTCTTGATCGATACGACATTCAAAGACAATTTGCCCTCTCTTGTCCGTTTAATTCTTCAACTTGAAGTAACGTTTTGAAAAATGTTTTTTAATTAATGACGAACGTATATATTAAATATGTATATCGCGCGATAATAAAATAAGGGACAATAGCTTGGCATTGGTTTTATGGCATTATTCATATACCGTATTTAACGATTTATTTTATCATAAATAATTGATAACGTAGTAAGTGTAACGAGACGAGTAAGTGCATGGACTGAAACTAATGGGTCCACGAAACTCAGATTGTCCAATATCTCGTAAATGACACGTGCTTAGGGGAACGTTTCTAGGGACACCTGAGCAGAAGTGGCATACGGTGCGAATACTTCGGTTGAACCAGCATGTACAGCCGGGTTAGCAGGTGCGGCCATTCGAGGAATACGCGCGGTCGCTCTGATAATCCCAATTACGAAGTATTAAATAAATAAGAATACAGGTAGACCTCGCCTCACCCACCGATGTGCGTTTCGATCATTCCCAAACTTTCATATCTAATGCTTTGGACTTGGAACAGGTCCTGTTGTTATTATTTCGCAAGCTGAGAGGCGCCGATAACTACCCGGATGTTATCCTATGAACATTTGGATTTCGTTTGGTAAGCCATCGAGGCACAGATTATCTTCCTAGTCCTCCTTTTAATACGCATAAGTTGTCGAGATACATAACAGCTACACGTCTTCATATCTATACATATACTTCCGCTTGGACAGATATTAGATAATGTAGTAATTTGACGAGAAGAGCCACTTGAACTTCCACGCTGTTAGCAACATCTCTGTTATAAGTCCAATGTAGTCAGATATTTTCTGTATTCATTTTGTATCCACTTTCATGTACCATAGATGCGACCCACCTCATACAGCAAAACTTCGCTATAAGGTGAATATTTCTGCGTAAACAGTAGTCAGGGGCAAATGAACAACTTACAGTTTGTGCGAATTACGAGCGCTTCTAAGAAGCAATTTAGCTGATTTCGAAATTTGATGAAACTGAAGAGAAAAGAAAGCATTTAAGTTTAATTTCGACATCCTAAACTAATAACAACTTGATGATGGCAGATTTAAGTTATAGGTCCGCTGGAGGTTCACAAATAACTTGCCACAATACCGTTATACATGTCGACATTGTCCAACGACATGCCTTCCGTAGACAAGTTCTGAGCTCCTAGATATAATCGCTCTTACTTTTGATAGTACATGTACAAGCATATTATGGTGTCATTGCAGCAGCAACCCACTTCTTGGCTGTCGAGCTATGTCATCTCTGCATAATGATCACATTTTTATAGCTACACCACTTTTCGCCACTTGTTATTCAATGCTTGAAAAATGGCTGACATTCAGTAATTTTCACTAAGTACTCGTAGGTAGAAGTTAAATCTAATCAATCGAAAAAATTTCTTTCCTATCAGATAACACCGGAAAGTCGGGTTTGCTTTTCAAAACCAACTCTTTTTAGACCGGTTATCATTGTATTGGGTATTTCGTAGTATTGACGGTATCGTAACAGCATACACAAACGCCCTACTTAACCTTTGCAAAATTTCATTCACTATTTCTTCAATACATCAGTCATTTTCCCAGACGTCAGCGATGGAATCATGCCTTGTTTGCTACTTCTTATAGAATGCATTCACAATCAATTTTCTTACGAGCATGGGCAGTAACCAGTTACTATTTACCCTTACCTTAATAAAATTATCAGTCATGAGATGGTTCTCCTGCTGACGAAAAAGAATTATATGATAAGATATGAATTTTAATACTTTACTCACACCCAATAACTTCGCTCATCAAAAAACATTGGGTTAGCACTACTGTAAATTTTTCCAAAAAAAAAAAAAAAAATTTTTTTTTCAGTTTAATATGAGGAAAAAAAGTCTTTTCTTTGATATTTTGGCCTCTTATTGAAGAGCTCCAAAAAGGCTGTTTGGGTCAAATGAATTCCTGCTGAGAAATTGGAACCTTATATTTCACGTGATGTTCTTAGAAAGTTTTTGTGTTCGTTTAAAAACATTTTCAAAAAAAACTATGTTAGTTTACCTTCATTAAGACGGCCTCCAGTAGTAATGCCTTGTTTTGACGCCTGATTTCACGATACAAATCGCCTAGTAATAGGCTTCCATCATTCTAAGTTGGTGTGAAAAGTTTGATTCGGGTGGGGCAATTGTTTGAGCTCCTTGCCATATAATCGTTCCTACGGTAACTGGAGGCCTAATTGTCATCAATCTTTTTGATCAAAATTCGCTCACAATTTTAATTTGACATCAAAAATTTCGCTTTACCGAATGTAGGCGACGTGGGTCTATTTCTTGGACCCCAACCCATATAAGGCTTCTAATGAAAAATAAGGCTTTATATGCAAAAAAGATCTAACTTTATAGCGACTCTCATGAAAGCAAACCTTTCTATGACCACAACGTCTAAATCGTACGCAGTTTGTTATGATGGAAGAGGAATAGGAAAATAATAAAATCTTTGACAAGTGAATTAAGTGCTCTAAGTGCCTTTCTAGCATTCTTACTTGTTTTTTGTTTTTTTTCTTAATATGCAAATATATGTTTAGTAAGTAATCTCCTCGAATATTATTATGCTATTAATTTTGCTCCCATAGGTCAAGGAAATGATCAAAAACTGTTCGCTTTTTTTCATTCCATTTAGGCTGACACAACGGTGTTACCTATTAAGGTAAAATCCCAATAAATTGTCCATATTTCCGCACGTTCTATTAGAGATTACATTATATGTTAAGCGCTAAGGCACTTGAACGGACTTGGGAAATATATTTTCAATACATGTGCAATAGCCATACGCATATGCCGATCTCTACTGAATTACATAATTGAAATTTTTGATTTATATAGGGTCTTTATCCGATGACGGCCTTAAATACTTTGTAAATTGTGGATATGGAACCGTAGATCAAGTGGTGTATACTATATATGTGCGTGTGTGTGAGTGAATTTGATTTCGAATGGATTAGCGATATTTTTTAAGATAAACGACGAGGGAGTAAAAAAGCTAAGGAGATAGATCCCTTTCCGTTCACGCAAAGATATTGCGGGTTTCTTGCCCTTACGAATCGTATCCGATAAGATCGATCGCGGGTTATCTAATTTGGCAGAAACATTGTCTTGCAAAATGGTTGCCAGAGGAGGCATTAAAATTGCTCTTTTTTTTGCGCTCCAAGTATAATAAGCGAGCCCGTTAGCCTCGGTAGAAGCGAATAAGAATGAATGCATTGTACCGCGTTGAGCTCCCAAAAAAGCACCAATACGATGAAAGCATGAAGAAGTTAGCATAGGATGAGTATAGGATGCTTCGTTCAGACGTAATAATCTTTTCTTTGTTGTCTTTTGTTATTCGTGCATCGTTGCGTTCGTGTAGTACAAGTAAATATTTAAATTGTGTATGAAAAATGTAGTAAATTTTTAAATTCAATTAACTACAGAGTTGGCAATGGTAACAACAGTTTCTTTGAGCCAAAGCGAAAGAAACGTAAGAGATGAAATTGTGGAAATTTATTTAATTTTTCATAGAACACAACAAGATGAAAAATTTTGTTATATGCTTGTGATTGTGTGCATGTGTAGGTAAATGTAGATGTAACGTGTTGCTGCTTTTTGCAAGACTTATGTTAGCCTCTCTAACCGCAGGACCAGTAAAGTTGTTTATCTAACAGCATGAGACTCATGTTTGGTTTTTTCATGTTGCGTGCTTTAAAATCTTCCATTCCTGGTAGTTTAGGCGAATGCGATTGTAACAACAATAACAACAACCACAAAGACAACATGATTGTTGCCGTGTGTGGCTGTATATGCTTCTGTATATTCTCATATATCTGGCTGTGGGTATATGAGTTACCGTTTGTATGTGCGTATCCTTTATGTTTATATTTGAACATTATTGTTAAACATAATTCATTTTGGGTAAGTTTCCCACATTCATTTACGGTTTGCTCAGCTGTCATTCTATTCTTGCCATGCACGTTTGCATCACAATTTAAAAATGTAAGCGACATTTCAATCTGGTAAACTAATTTTTGGCATATTCTATAATTTATTTGTTATTTTATTTCATTCCACTTCACTTTACGAATCTTATTTTGTAATGGTTCTCGTTAAAGCTGTAAATGAATAATGGCATCAAGTTTAGCATTTAATTCTTCGCTAGATTTGTCGCTGCGTTACTACGAATTTTAATTACAATAATTAATTGCAATTTTAGCAACAGTGGCACTTCTCATGGAATTCCACTAAGATTTGTAATTGTTTTATTTTTTTATTTTTTTTTTTATTTTTATACATTGAAATAAGAAAATTACACTCGCTTTCATCTCCTTACACCAATCGGTTATAATAATAAAATGTATTTTATTAATCGTGGGCGTGTCAATTAACCGATTCGCTCTATTAGTTAGTGATCTTTAGAAATATTGCGCTTTGTTTTACCGAGATATTCGAAGTCTTATATAAGCTGCATAGTGCAACTGTTTGTCTACGGCGAGCGCATATGCAGACGGACCACACTAGTCTGTCACAGACCATTTAAATTTGTAGTCATCATCAACTGAAAGTGTTTATTCGAACTTTCGCGACACTAACAGTTTCAAAAAGCAAACGATGAATAGATGACGACACACAAACGCGTACAGACAAACGAATGAATGAATATCTGGTATGATGTATAGGAGTGGGTACCTCTCGCAATTGCAAATGGAAGGGCAAATTGTGCACATCCCTAATCGTTTGTATGATCGGTATGATAATAGCGACATTAATCTGAGCATTAATATAAATTTATTTCATAAAATATTGGGTAACTACGGCGTCAGCTCAATGACATTTTCGGTAAAAGCGTTAATGTGCTCATAATTAATTAGATGGCAGCAAAAAGTTCTCAGTCTGTTCGGAAAAGGAAAACTAAACGTACTTATGCTATTGGTGTCTGTTCGTGCTCTGAAGGAAGACACAAGAGTAACTTTTGCCGGCAAGACAGTGTGAACGCCATTTGCCGAGAGAAAGTTTTTATACCTTACATCACTTGTGGTACAGGATATGCGAATGTACGTAACACTTAAGATCAACCCATTTTTTACTATACCGAACGATTCAAAATCATTTCTTAAATCGATTTAAGCTTTTCTGTCCGTCTGTCCCTATAATGTCTGCTCGTGTATTTTTTCTTTTTTTTTTTGTTTCAATCTACAATTTGCAATATTTGAGATACATGGACGAAATTCGATACACTTAGCTGTTTGGCCCATATGCAAACTAGATTGGGTCGACGGCCACTCCCGATGTGATTCATAACTTTTTGCAATTCTTATTTTTTTCCGGGAAAAAAAAGGCTTAGTCATAGTATTGGGACGTTCGAAATTGATTCAAAATATTTGCATTAGATGGGGAAACTGTTTGAACACGCTCCCAGATAAGGATTACTATGAAAACTGAGCTGAGCGCTTACATGGCAAAAAGTTCTAATGTGTAATATTTTATGACGAACATGGTTCCATGATAGCAATTTGATATAAAACTTAGGTGTGTTAAATTTGCACCAAGTCGGTCTATTCTTTGGACATCATCCCATATACACGTTATTATGAAAACTAAACGCTTATATTGCAAAATGGTATAACTTTTAATATTTTGCAATGAGATTTGGAATAAATTGAGTTGCTCCATAATAGTAATCTTAAATAGCAGATTTGGATCACACACACACATTAGGGTTTTCATGAAACGTGAGTCTTTGTATGGCAACAATTTTATGGCGAAAATGGATGAAAAGCAAAAAGATTGACTTATTACTAAGGAGATTATGATGGTAGACTTACATCGAAGTATCATGCACCAACTCGTGCGACAAGGTCATTACATTCTTGACATAGAATCTCTTAATGATTTAAGAGAATTTCACGCAAGCACTATTTTAGTTACGCTTCAACGGGGCGTCCAAAATGTCGCACAATTTGGTTGTTATGAAAAGAACTCGACGACAATTCAGCTTAGGATCACCATTGCACATAATAAAAGCCAAACACGTCTAACACAGAAAATATTATCTATATTGGAATGTGCTTCGAAAATCTAAGAGGGAAAAAATTGGAAAAGTCCTCTATTCGAGGACTATTTGTGCCATATTTAGAAAAATATTTAGAATTCTTCGGTTACCTGAATGGTCGTCGTTTGACACACCCGTCTTGTTAGTTTGTTGCCTGGAAGCTTTATAAATCATGCGAAAGATTGCTATTATATATGACCTCAATCTAGCTTGTGTTTGAATTTGCTATCCTCGTAACGCTTCTAACTTTCTTTTCCATTATGAAATAATTTCCTGCTAAGAAGATCAATGGTCTGTAATGGCCTATTGATAGTTTCTTCAAGATAATTTACCTCTGTCAGGTATTTTCTGTTGTCAATTCTTCTACGAGTGTTCCATAGAAGCAGTGTAGTTAACAGTTTATCAGTATTGCTGTCAAAAAAATGTCCAAAATAAATCAATTTTATCATTTGAAATAGAAGCTACTCCTCCCAACACCCTTCTCCAATACTCTTCAAAATGACCCGCTTTCGGATAAATGTTAAAAAGTTTATGATAAGTGCTATTATTGAGGTAAATACAAACAGCAAGAGAGTACAGCAAGCAGATTAATAGTGGCATCGTACTTCAAAATGGAGTACTGCGTTAATCAAAATAATAGAGATAGTCAGATTAACTGGCTGAAATATTTCACTTATTCTATGTATATGCTTATGATTATATATTTATGGATTTTTCGTTCAAGAACATTAACAAGTATCGAAAGAAATCCATAGAAAGGAACAGAATGACAATCAATCGACATGCTAAGCAATCATAACTATAGCAACAATAAAAAACCAATTTGATGCTTATATCATTTCTACGTAAGAATTTGTAATATGCAAATGGATATTAAAAATTCGTTGCCATTGGCTTCGCAAAGGTAATTTGACTGACTGAAACACTTGATATAAAGTAATCGACAATATGTTTATTTTGCATAACGTGATGATGAAGAAGATGATAACGATGAGCATGATACTAACGGCAACGGTGGTAACGATAATAAACACCATAAACGACGCCGAGATGGCAAAAATCAGTAAATGAAATTGAACGGTTGAAATTTGTAGGAAGTGTATACAGTTAAGGTTAAAATTTCAATTTATTACATATATCCTTCATACACAGATGACTTCAATGTATGCAACTTTAACAAACTATTTACAGAATAAACACAAAACGTTAAAAGTTGACTTTGATGTGTGTGTGTGTGTGTGTGTGTGTGTGTGTGTATGTGAGTGTATGTCCATGCCTTTTAACTTTCTGGCCACAGTCTATATAGGTGAATGTGTACAGAAAAAAAAACAAAAAAAAAACAAAAAAAAAACAAAAAAATAATTAAAAATTTTCTAAAAACATTATGAATTCGCAAAATGAAACAACTGATTATGACGGCTATAAGAGGCAACACAAAATTATAAAAATTACAATTTAAATTTAAAGATTTACACTCAATTAATGCAAAAGTATATTAATTTTTGTTACTCCCTATTTAGCACTCAAAAATACCCTCCTTCATACTTCATAAAGCAAACACATTTTTAATTAACATGAAATTGTTAATAGAGATTGCACTTTACTCTCTGCTCATGATCGTATCATTTAAAGTCAAGAAAAGTATATGAAAACTTTCTATCAATTCACTTCTATGCGTTTAGAGAGGATTTTAGTAACCAAAAAAAATGAAAAAATTCGTCCAAGTTATATAACCATTGTGTGCTTCAATAATGATAAGTTCAAACAATAAGTTATCCATAGTAAGTTCATATTAAAGGATTACATTTAAAATTAAAATGCACCCAAACAGACGATTTGCCACAGTTTCGTTAATAAGTAGATGAAGAAATATTAAATCCATGAATCGGTGAATTTGAATTCAAGTACGTTTTAAAAATATTCAAATTTTTTGAAACTTAGCGAACAGATACGCACCAGCCTGGTAATAATACCCTAACAAAAGTTTTTAAACATTTGGGCCGACATCTAAGTTAATATGATGCAATTTTGCAGGTGAATGGATAAAGTTTTGCGGATCAAGGTTTCACAGCTTTTGAGTGATCGTTATTATCAGCATGTCCTACAGAACTCTGACAGAATCCGTTTTTTTTTTTTTTTTAGTTTTCTTAAATAACTGGGTAAACTATTGGACAATGCTGACAATACAAGTCTTATCTTATAATACTGGATTGCAGTAGCACTAGAGTGATTCACGCAAGTCTTCTCTAAAATGAAAAATTTAAGAGCCAAAAGGACTCAAGGATTTTTGGGCTTTAACGACATACAATACTCATGTAAAGACTTGCAAAACAATGCCTAAGACATAATGCTACTTGTCGAAAGGATAACTATTTTCAACGAACCATCTCTTCCGTCAGTCTGCGTTTATCTCTTAGTTTCAGGCTCACTCCCACCTGCTTCGTTGTACTTATCGGCATTTGTTTGTTGAGATGAGGAGTGCAGCCGTCTCTTGTATAAGATTGCATTTGTCAAACCCGCTTTCGATAGAATGCCGTTTGCCGTTATTATAACACGGTTTTTTTATATAACACGATTTGGTAAAATCGAATAGGTGTTTCGCCTATAGTTTGTGCTTTTATTGTTCTTTTATCGAGAACTTGAAAAAAAAAAAACAAACAGAAAACTCTAACATTTGATAAAACACTTTTTTCATGTCAATACAAGAGGATAGTGTTTAAAGAACAGCCGCAAGCTGAACTCAACAACTTTCTTTGTTTACCTTTTTAAGCTTAAGTTTTTAAAGTAAAATTGTTATTTATCTTTTTATTCATTATAGTAATAACTAATGGCTATAAGCACTCCCACATAGAGAAAAAAATATGTTTACTTATAGCACAAGGACAATAACATTTTCTACGTCTAGCCGCATCTATCAAATGAAGAGCGGATTAAACCGGTTCTTGTGCGACATTACAAAAGCGGCACTTAAAAAAAATCTAATCCTCTCTATGCAGAGTATAATAAACATAACACTAATATACTCTTATATACGGTTATGTTCGTCTGTTAACGGGCGCGTGTAAAAATCTTACAATTCTTTAGGATTTTAGTTGGCGGGCAAAAAAAAAAAATGAATGAAAGAAAATTGAAGATAGAGAGAGAAATAAAAAGAGACATATTATATATAACCTATCATATATCATATAATATATATAGTATATATCACATATTGTTCAACGTATATCACATGTGGTATTTCTTCAAATTCAGATCGAATCCCGTCAGCATGGTGCAAATCAAATATTCAACTTTGGTAGAAATATTTTCAACCACAAGAACAAAATTCATTAAAAAAACGATTAAAATAGTATTCCAAAACTGTCAATAATTAAGGATTTCCAAAAATTTCAATAAAAGGGAGATCTATATATAGATTAGCTCTATATGAACGTATTTACCAAAATTCGTCACCATAGAACTGCAAATGCACTTTCTCTAGCTTAACACGTTTCCTCTTAGATGATAGTGGTTGTAAAAACAACCAAGAAGAATGAGAGTTATCCTGCTTGAGTAACAGTCCCTACAACCGGAAAAGTACAAACAGTAACAGCAGCACTTGTAACTGCTGCAACAACAATAACAACAACAACAACAACAACGACATTTCAAACAACTCATAATGAAATCCAACCATAGTCATTGTCATTTTAAAGCCAATAATACGCTTGCTTGTACATGGCGTACGGATAGGTTTATATTCATATGTATGTATGTATATATATATATATATACATTCGAGTATAAGGACTGCACGAATGTAGCGCATGAAATTCTAACAATTTAAAATTCATACACAAAGTTATGCAAAAACCAACAGCGACTACAACCAACCAAGGGAAGCAACAAAACGTACCCCCATCCACGCATGCACATGCAGCTGTTGTAGTTGCATATGTGGAATCTCATGCTATTAACTCTGTTTAGGATTTCTTTTTTTTGTTTTTTTATAAATAGAATGTCCATTGACAAAAGAGTTTACACACACGTATATTTATGCAGAGCTATACCCACACACATATATGTATGTATAATATATAAGCATTTACGTCTGTCTCTCTGCGTATGCTGAGCTGAGTTAGAATGATGTTCCTTTTATTAAAGCAAACTTATTTATTTATGTGTATATGTACTGGGCATATATACATGTACTTATATACATAGATGCACATACATGCATAAGTGTGCATATATTGTGGATGCACGGACAAATGTACAAATTGTACAAATTACTGTGGACAGCAATAATTTTATAGAAAAGTTTACAGGAAAGCATTTCATACGAAACATTTATGCTGATATTCTTTGCTACTCTATGTATATCTATTTAATATAAACGTAACGATAAACGCATTTGTATGGGTAATAGAAATAGAAATACATAACAATTAAATGGAGAATTTTTACAATACTTCAAGCCAGAAATTCTGTTCATATTCCTTCCACTTACTTTCGGTTTATTAAGGTTTTAGAAAAATGAAAGCTAACGAAAATTATTTCCCAGAAATGCTTACTTATTAGCTTAGATATCACTGCGATGAGTGTACTGCACGTACGTGATATGCCTCTGCATATCAGTTACTAAAAGTGAAGGTAAATGAAAAAATGAAAACAATAGCTTCGAGCTTTCAAATTGGAGAGAGAACATTTCGTTGTGGTTTCTGCTCCACTAAAAACCTGTTTATTGCTGTTCTATAACCTAACGATGTAATCGAATATGGAAAAGATTGAACAATTTAAATACTTGTCTACGCATGCTATTTACATACAAATATATAGGGAATTTTTATTTAAACTTCGCAATTACTATGAAATCATGAAATTAGGGTTTTTTTTTTCCTTTGTCCGGTGGTAGCATTACCTTGAACATCTATGTAAAGTTTCGCGTCAATACTTTCAATTGCTGCCGAGCTAGGAGCGGTTCTGTAAGCATACAAAAGTGAGTTTTCCGATTTGTTTTATTGTCTGATTTTGTCGAACACGATGAAATTAATGAAGAGGCTATATATCGTAAAAAAATATTTACAAAATGTGCAAAGATTTCAAAAAAAAAAAACCAAGAACGAGTTCAGGGCCAACAGCGTCTAGGACTATCATCGAAATTCGCCAGACCAAGGAGATGCAAGATTTTGTGGTTGAAAATTATCGATTAAGAATTACTACTCTCGCCGATGGGCATTTTATTTCGATTAACCTAAGTCCTTTTAAAGAACGCTTTGTATTTCACACGTGTCAAGTCTCAACTGCTTTCAAAAACACTCACCATCGACATCTATGAAGCCATGATTTCCGGGTAACACGACATCTTAAAACCCATCCTTGCGACGGAATATGAACCTTGGATCTTGTATGCGATTCGAAAATGATCAATTAATTGAGAAAAAGAAAAGTTGAACCAAGATCGGAAAAACCGCTCCAAAATAATTCAAAAATCACGGTCAAGTCGATGGGTTTCTTCGATTACCGCGATATTGTGCATTACAAATTTCTTCCGTCAGGCCAAACTGGTACCAAGAAATATTATTTGTCTGTTGGGCCAAAATTGCGGGCATACAGTTCTTGGCATTTGCACCGCAATAGTGCGAACCGTTCTTTCACATCAACACCGAAGTGGAATATTGATTTCTATAAAGTTTTGTTGCGCATGTGGTGGGATCACCAAGGTGTACCTTATTAAGAGCTGCTAAAACTGAACGAAACCGTTACTGCAGCTGTCTACTGAAGATAACTGAACAAATTGAACGATGCGTAGTTATAAAGAAGATCAGCAATAGCAGTTAACGGGCGCATAGTCATCCTCTCGCATGACAGCTTTTAGCCATACGCTGCAAGAGTTCTTAAGGATACACTGTTGTAGGTCAAACGGGAAGTTTTGTCGCACCCAGCGAACTTACCAACCATAGCGACTTGCGGTTATCACTTGTTCACATCGTTGTAGCATTTCGGGGCTGGCACGCAATTTCGAAATGCTGAAGAAGTGGGAAAACGGGTCGATCGCTACTAAACCAATATCGTGCTTTCGGCACGTCTGGTATCGCCATGCTACCAGAGAGATGGGAAAAAATTGTAGAAACTAATAGGGAATATTTGGAATAAAATACATATTGTACCAATTTTTCTCAATAAATGTTTTTTTCAACTGAAAAAATGATTAAAACACATGCAAGCATCTATTACGTCCATTGAGATGCTTTCGATACTATCTGCTGCTATTTGATTACTAGATTTATGGTCATGGACTGTATATACCCTTTTTTGATGAAATCTATATTTTTGACAGATATATTAGAAAAAAGTTTTTAATTAAATTATTTATTCACACCCGATACATCTTAATGAGTAATCTTCTTTATCTTTTGCATATAACATGTACCGTGAATGGATATTTTCCGCATATAAACTTCTTACAGTAAACGCAAGCAAACTTAGCTTTATTTTTCTTACATAACCAGATTTGGCAAGATTTTCGAGCATCTAGAGTTAGTACATCAGACAATGAAATGAAGTGATTATCTTGCTCGTCATTGTGGTCTTCAGGTTCCCAAAGTTGCCCGTCAAATTGACGGGTTTCAGTAAAAATAGGTACATGAAACACTTCGGTACATCTACTGTAATGTAGTGTGTAATGCTGCCGGCTTTTCTGTTCAAATTAGCATATCAAAACTTTATCCAGAGTAATGGACTTAACTTTTGCTATTTACTTTTCAATTTTTGTCGGAATGAGTTAGATGGTCTGACCATTCTCATAATTGATTATCACTGATTATATATTCTATTCTCAAGACTTCACTGAACAGGTAAAATTCGATTGTAGATTTTTGTGTATTCAAATTTTTAATTACAAAGGTTTATTCACATATATGAAGAAGAAGAAGAATATGTCTAAGAATTATTTCACGGTTCATGGTGAAAAATTCATAGGAACTTATTACTTAACAAATTCAGAAATTAGTAATGTATTTAAGAAAGAGGCAAAACTTGTAGCTCGCTGGAGATATCAACAAACCAAAGAAAAAAGAGATTTAGGCTATAGTACGTTGCGAGATCCATCTTGTCGAGAATCGAATTCATTTCTATTAAATTCCATCAACGCCAGCCACAAGTAGCTACCCATTAATTTAGAATTCGATCTAATTGTATACTGGTCTTACGTATTCCGCAAGGGCTAGAATTTGACATTTAAATAATTTTCAATGTCGATCAGCTCAAGTCCTTCACTACCACTTACTTAGGCTATTTATGCGTGCACATGAGAACAAGAGCAAAATTCGATACAAACTGGACGGTGAAATTTTGAAATCCTCTGAACGGTGTCTAATGGGTGCAGCGGGCTTTTCACGCATTGAATTGGATTATATTTTCTGATGAATGAACAGGCCCATCATGTTGACAGCTTTTAAGTTGTAGTGCATAATCAGCACTTGTAGAACTTAGCAGGCTTGGTTTACTAACCTAACTGACGTTCGATATAAATTTTCTGACAAATGCTCAATATCGTAGCCGGTTTGAATTGTTAGAATGCATTGAAATCGATTTCTTAATGAAGAAGTGATTGAATATGACAAAGCAAGCGGTACACACATACTATATAAATTCATTCGTACTTTGGTAAATGTAATCTATAAAAATGAAAGTTTGAATTAATGGAAACATAAAATTTGTACAAAGCCATTTATATGAAAATAGAAAAGAAAGTACTAATAGTCGCTTAGCAATGGAGAACTTGGGGAACGCTTTCACATGATTTCATTGTAACTAAAGAAAGAAACTTGCTACGCAACTATTATTCCTAAGTACATTACCTACTGCGAAAGTGTCGAAAAGGAATTATTTTCTTTTTAATAACATAAAAGTTTCATTTGCTTCTATTTTAATATTTAATTTAATTAATTAAAAATTTTCATGCAATTCTAATTCTAATAAATAGTACTGCTGGGTGGCCTTGCTCTAGTTTATATATATTTAGGCATTTGATAATTGAAAGCAACTCCTTTTGAAAACCTTGCACAAGTAAAGCAAAAAAAAAAAAAAAATAAAAAAAAATAAAAAAACATAATAAGAAAAAGAAAAACAAAAATTGTGAGAAAAGGCAAAACAACGATTAAAATTAAAAGGACTCTTGAGAAGAAAACAAAATAGTCTTAAAAAAAAAAAAAAAAAGAAAATATATATATATATATATGTATAGGAGGAAGACAAAACATTAAAAGCAAAAGTTTCTTTTAAAATTTTAATTTAATTTTCTTAATCGCATACAAATACGAAATCAGTGAATTTTTAAATTAAACGAAGCATAAAACGTTAAACTATGTATAACTTTGATAACAGTATACCATCTTGATTACAAACCCTTCTCGCAAGCTCGCAGACAACATCCATATAGATAGATGAAAGAGAGTTAGTTATATTAAAGGCAGCCTTTTATCCGAAAGTATATAAAGATTTCGTTTTCTCCGTAAAGTCCCTGGATAAGTAGACACAAGTTGAAGTATTGCATGCGTTGTTGTTGTTGTTGTTGTTGTTGTTGTTGTTATTGCTGCTGTTTTTTTTTTTTGTATCGTTGTAGTGGGTACATTATATAACTTTAAGCTGATACTATTGCTATTGTTATTGCTATTATTGTTGTTGTCGGCATTTTCGTCGTTCGCATTTATAAGATTTGATGATTTTTAGCAGTAAAGCCGTAGTTGACTGAGTGTTTGAAGGTTGATGTGATTAAATCAAAATTATATACACATATAATATACATTGATGTAGACTCACGTAAATTCACGCTTACACATCTACATACACGTGACATACGATACATACATACATACATGCATTTATGCTGTGGGATGCAAAGAAGACCAGAGTACTTTGACGTATTGTTGCTGCTATTATGCCAAACATATTTTAAGAAAATTGAAAAGTTCGCGGAGCAATACTTGTACGGATTGTAATGGTATTAAAACATATGAAATTAGGTGAAGAGCGAAGTCGACTTGTCAACTCGTATGCGTATAATAAGCGGTTTAAACTAATTCTCTTAAGGTGCTTCTTTTTTTTTTTACACCAGGCATGGGACCACACTTGTAACCCTTCTAATGCTCATAATCAATTGAACTATGTTTGTATCTCTTTCTCTCCGTCTATTGCCGTCAATGCTATGAACTCAAAATTTGGCTTGAAAAAGAGTTGAATACACAATTCTTTCTTTGAATTCCGATTAGAGATTAAGTCTAAGCATCTGGTTAACCGATTTATAGGCCTATGAGGCTGCGAAACCAATCAATAAAAAAACATTGATTTTTTTTTTAAAGGTATTAATGCTTATCTTAGAAGCATTAATAAGATCAATTAAAGTTCCGTCAAAAGGTTAAAAATTCATGATATAATGCGATACCTGCTAATAGGTGTAAAAATCGTAACTGAGGGACTATCGTAAAATTGATGTAATCAAGTGTTTAATATGAATATATTCGAACATGTCTGATATCACTCATAAATGAAAAATTCACTATGACATTCCTAACTTTTTATCATTTCGATAGCGATAATGAAAATGAACGGAATCGTGACAATCCATAGAAACGTTCCAAACATTCGTTGACAGTTAAGAACAAACCATATATAAATATGACAGCCTATAAAGACATCAATTTGTATAGTTGACTAGAAGATGTTACCAATATTTGTGACTCTCGTACCTTACGCTGATTCTTTAGTTCTCTCTAGTTTATCGTCAATTATCGCATATATCATACATAAGAAAACCGAAATTTTTTAATGCATGTTTAGTTTAGCGAAAATGATAAAAAATATTTTATTCAAAATATTTCCCATCGTAAGCTATACATATTCATATATATACATATACACATATTCCACTTGTCCGACAATTTGTAGATGACACGCTCGTTTGAGGCAAACCAGTCATCGAACTATTTTCTTACATTATAGAAGCAAAGCAATGCTTAGGAATGACAGGAGACAAGTCTTGTGAGTAAGCCGCATGGGCTAGCACTTGCTAAAATTACCTTGTTTTGCTCATATTCATATTTTCGTCGTTTTTTCCGCGAACCATTGAAATCGATTTATGTTTTTAGTAGCTTTTGATGCTTAATGTCAATCGCCGAACTTTAACATCCTTCTGGTCTAACTAAACGCAGAATATCGTCTTCTTGTCAAAGCAATTTTGTGTTGCGGTCGATATGAACGGTATATCTGAATCTAACCGCGAATTGTTACGCCTTGAATGAATAAAATAGGTCTGTCTTTCACACGCAATAAAAGTCCTTCCATTTACGTTGTTCGGCCAAAGAAAAAAGTGCTGGTCACGAATGCTCTTTCTTTATTGCTAAACTCATAATTTTCGTTGTTAGCGAACAAAATGTTGCGCTGCAATCTTCGTTTACCAACACGGGTGCACGAACTTTTCAAATCCATTGTTGATCAATAAATGATTGCTGCTTATTTGAAGATTTTCGAAGCTTAGTTGAGGAATCGGTGGAAAAAAATTTCATTGACATTTTCTTCTTTTTTTTTTTTTTTTTTCCAATTATAAACTCTACGTTTATTGTACAATTTCCGTTCTGTGAACTTTTCAACTAATTTAATAGAGTTCATAATGTGCATAATAATTGCAAACGTACGTACGTACAGTAAAAGTTACAAAAACATAGCAAATGCATATACTACGCTAGGCTAGTATGTATGCAAACGTAATATTACTTGTTTGTTATCACACTGACTGTCAGAACGTCTGGCGTCTCTATGCACTTATGTTTAACGTTTGTTTGTTTGTTTGTTTGTTTGTTTGTTTATTTATATTCTTCTTGGATTTTCTGGCAGTTTGCCGGGATACGTATGAGTGCGAGTATGTCCATGATAATCTCTTTGGTAGTCACTTAAAAAGTCATAAAGTTGAAATATATCCTGATATATTTAATGCACATATACTCATACACTCGACAGTTCAAATTCATTCACACACATGAGAATTTTACAAACAGATATTTTAATACTTATACACACTTATATTCACGTTCACATACATGTTAATCTATATATTCTCTATGGCGATATATAAGCAAACTGCAACTGAATCCGGAATGACGGACAACGTATAGAGAGAAAGAAAGAGAGAGAGAGAGAGAGAAAGAGAGAGAGAGAGAGAAAGAGAAAGGAAACGAGATGGTTTTGTGTTCGTGTGAGATAAGATTAAAATTCTCAAACTCAAACACACGCATATATAAAAGTAATGTAAATAGTTTATCGGTATTTATTGGCATTTTCACACATATCCGTGCCTGTCCATGAGCAAGCATTCATGCTTATACATACAATATATTCATTCTATTAAACTGAGAATATAACAAAATGTGAAAACATAAAATTATCACGAAAAAAGAAGAAGAAAAATAATAAATAAATGAAAATAAAAAAATAGAAAAAAGTTTTCTTTTTTTTTTTCTTTTTTGTCTAAAGCAAATTTTCACTTCAGTCACTCCTGTAAGGCTAAAATGTTCTCAATTCCGTTCTTATTGTCAGCATCATTTGTTTGCATACGTTTTTATTTGTTCTCAACCTAATCTCTTTTGCTTGCGTTTCTTTTTTCCTCTTATTATTATATTTTTATGAAATTGTTTAACAACTCGTGACAAGCAAACGCTTACATATAAGAAAAAAAAAAAAAAAAAAAAGCAGCTGAGAATAGCGGAAGCGCAGCCACCGTAGTAATAATTCGCATAATTTATTATATATTTTGTGTATATCTTAATACGTACGTATACATATATATACATATATATATATATATATATATATTTTTAACTGGCAACGGAAGTACTTGTGTGAAATGTCTTCCTTCCATATAAAAAAAACCACACAATGCATTTCCGCTCAATTAAATCGAATCAAGTGATACTTGTAGAACAGGGAAAAAGTATCTGGAGAAATAAGGAGAAAAAAGAGAGAGAAAGCGTATACAAAAGCATTGCAGTGCAATAGATTTCCCTCTTTTATTATTATTATTATTATTATTTTTATTATCATTATTATTATTATTATTATTAGTATTATTATTATTGTTATGTTTTTCTTGTGCGCAGCAGTAACTTTTGATATATTTGTATGTTGAGTGCAGCGATTACAATAAAAGGCTAACTATATTTTCTTCTTTTTCTTCTTTTTATTGATACGTAAGTAATTTTTAATGATACCTACGTACCTCTACGCACACATATGTTTATATTAATTGGCACGGCTCCGTACTATCATCTCAAAAATGTGATTCAGTAAATTTTAGTTTCAGAGTAACATCACCACATGTTCGCTTAATTAATAGTTGATTTGTGATAAAAATAAAAAGAAAAGAAGCTTAACTTGAAGTAACGCTTACCTTAAGGCAACACTTATAGATATTCAGGATTTAAGTTTTTCCTCAATCCGCTCTCATACATAGATGAAAGTTAGAATAACATATAATACGTTAGACTGAGATGAATTGGATATGAGACTCGATTACCGCGAATGCGTTTTCATACTGGTCTAGACCGTCAATTTCAGCAGGATAATACTGGATCTATTTGCTTCGACTTTGGTAACATGTGATCATTTCTAGGTGGCTTACCTTGTTCACATGTCTTCTGTCATATTTCCTTTCGTATGCATCCCTAAAGGAGCCAAAGTCTATTTTACTCTCTATGTGCACGATCTCAGCCGTTCATCCTCTTATTGCTAATTCTCTCATTGTTAATTATTATCGAAAACGGCGAAGAACAAAATAAGTAAATAACAGAGAACTGAACATATCCGGATCAGTTTGCAACACTACCGATACTATAAATTCGATGGTTAATTTAATTTGAATATGACATGAGCAGGTCAGGCGCATTAGATCTTTAAACAATTCCGGTATTGATATTACATTATAGACATCTTGTAGTTTTTGACAAAGAAATCTGTATGAGTTAAAAATCTCTTAGTTATACCGACATTGGTCAATCCTTATGAATATGACATTTCTCGTAAGGACATTAAATTTGATCTATCCCTAAAGGCCGGTAAGCCAAAATCGCCATTTATTAATTTAGGCAGGAAGGAGACACCTAAAATGAACCTTTGCTTATCTAGTGAGGAAAGGGATAACAGCAGCAATCTATTCTCATTAGTTTAGTCTCTCCCAAATTCCTTAGGGCAAAGACAGCGACACACACACCGACAAATTCGAGTATAGATAGGTCGCATCAAACTCATGTATAAACTTTTATTGACAAACTGTTGGCAAACTCTTTTGACTATGTACCCGTATATACTAAATCCGTTTGTGAGGCATAAGAGAATGCCTTGAAAACATGGCAAGTAAATTCTAAAAAGGTTCGTTCTACCCTTCTGATCTGCCGTTAAAGAAGGCATGCTGAAGCGGAGCGATATAAGTTTCATTATAAAAAGTAATTGTTCAGTGACGATTCGTTCAAAAAGTTTAGGCAAAACATTTAATTTGGCAATGCCTCTATAACATTTCTCTGGTTAATGCTGAAGTCGACCAGAAATTATTCTCATCAAAAAGCATCGTGTAGTCCAACGCACGAGTTTCGAGTAGTGTCACTTAAACGACGATAATTCGAAATAGTGTGAAAGGGCTGGATGGCTTGAGGATTGGCATTTTCTAAAAATAATACAGACTTTTTGTTAGAGACCTGTCTATGTGTCAGTCTTGAGAATTATTGACCGATGTGTTATTTAATATGTATCAAAAGTATTATTTCATTACGAGTTAGCAATCGAAAAATTCTTATTCGTCTTGAAAAGAAAAATCAACAAACAAATAGAAATAAAATTAAAAACTTAAAATACGCGAGTATTTGTAACAATTAAATCAAACAAATATAATAATTTTAATGATACCCTACATCGCTCGTAGTACAGAATATATTAACTTGTGCGAACGTATCTAACACGCAGAAGAGCTTAAGACAAGCCCACCGATTCAAGCCTGTCTTTCCGTCTGACTGACTGTGTGTCTGATGTCTATCCATGTATCTTTGCGTTTAAGCTATAGATTCCTATTTTCAAGATATTCTGATGAAGTTTGGTACACTGACGTATCTTGAGCCATTTTTTTTGCTCTATGATAAAAATAAGAATTATGTTAAACAATGTGGTGTAGAGTGGGCTAATAGTGGGCTAACCCGACTATAATATTTTCGCTTGTTTTTTCTCTTTAGATTATTTTAGTGAATTTTCTATATTTTGTATAATTTTTTCTTATGTCTTTAAAAATCATAGCTACGCTGTTATATTGTCGCCTTCAAGGGCAATAACCTTTGCTACGTTTCCCATTCTGATACAAAATTTCCTTATCATCTTCTAAAATAAATTGTAAATGGTACATGTAATGAAAAAAAAGAGGGGAAAAAAACTATACTCTGCACCGCTTATGATAAAGGGTGTATTCACTTTGTGCGAATGTGTACAGCAGCCAGAAGGACCTGAAATAAATCCACAATTTGTTCAATCCAAGAGACACACTCTGAATCGATCTAAGCCTGCTCTGTCTGTCTGATGTCTGTCCATGTGTTTTTGTATTTAATCTACATGTCGCAATTATTGAGATATTTTGATGCAATTTGATATACGAACGTATTTTGGGAGAGACGCTATTGGAAATGGTTTGGATCGCACTACTTTTTTTGACCGGCTTCCATACAATGCCCTATTTTGAAAAGTCATTATATGAACAAGTGAAGTCGTGCAGGGTATTTAATGGCGGAACATTGTTGACTATAATGTTTTTAAGTAAAAAATCGAATGAGACAAAAATTTCTATCAGATCCTACAGATAACTGCATTAACCTAAAAGAGAATAATTT
Source organism: Glossina morsitans morsitans (assembly GCA_001077435.1). Taxonomy (NCBI): domain Eukaryota; kingdom Metazoa; phylum Arthropoda; class Insecta; order Diptera; family Glossinidae; genus Glossina; species Glossina morsitans. Next base: position 24,607 of record CCAG010003440.1, on the reverse strand, counting down.
TAAATGTTATTAAAAATGCGATACATTGAAAAAAAAAAAGATTCCTCTCATCTTTCGAAGACAGTCATACATGTATGTAGATGTAAAGTCTTTTAACGAAAAATGTTATTTTCAAGATCAATAAGTCAATCAATTAATATCTCTCTGACTGTCCAAATATCGTGCAATTATGACAGGTTGACTGTGAAGAGTCTCTTCAAAAGAATGTAGAAAAAACGATTATTATTGTCTTCTTTCTTTTTTACTCTTTTACATAGGAAAGTGCTTGAGATTTGTAATGGAAGTCAAATCGTCTAAGGAGGAAAAGCGAGGATACTTCAGTGCTTTAAGCCTTTCAATATTGTGAAATTAATTTTACAGCTGTTGCGTCTATGCGCATCATCATATGTCCTTTATGATAGTCTTTCCGTTAACAAGTTCGCCAAACGTATGTGTAAAGTGAAGTTATTTACTTAAATAAAGTATTTATTAAAATTTCTAATTTATGCAAAGTTTAAGTATATTGTGTACACGAAAAGTCAAATCGTGTGCATTTTCTCTTCGTTTCGCTTTTGTATTTCCGAAAATGAAAGCACACCGTACAGTCTGACAAGAACATATACGGATCGTATAAGAAGAAAATAACTTAAGGGAAGACATATATTCGAGATTTTTTGCCAAGATTCTTTATGAATGATTAAATCTGCACAATTCAGAAACACTTGGTTCTGATATCGAAAGTAAAACAATAAAAAGTAGCGGCCTACTTCCATATACCATTTATTCCGAAACTTCTATAAATATTTTGCGCACTCAGGCATAGACAGACCATAGTAGCCTTACAACAGTGCGCGTAGAATTCTAAGGATAATTTAGTTACATGCCAGAGCAACTAGTATAACAACAATTTCTTTCCTCTGAGAACATTTTACAAAGTAACCGACTACGTAAATACTTGACATCATGCAACAAAAAAAAAAAAAGCAAAAAAAAATAAAGGAAAATGAAGAACACATTGCTTTACTACGCATACATACGCATTCTAATGAGATTGGAATAATTTAACAACTTTTTACTATTAGTGTAACAATATCATCCGAAACTCTGCTAAACCACACTTTCATATTTACATACATATTGCATATCTTATATACCTACACGTATATGGATAAGTGTGTTATTCTGCAATGCGTGCCCTCTTGCTGCAGCACATAATGACAAACGAGCAAAAGAGTCGGTGTTTCTTCTTATGCGTATATGTATATGTATATGTACATATATATATATATTGTAACTTTGCATATAACAATGTTATGAAAACACATAAAACAGCGGAAACCGGAAATGATGAGAGAAGTTGAAATATAAAAAGTCATAAATGTTGAAAATGTTGAAAATGTACGCAAACAAACAAATTTCAAAATTGAGTTCTGCATACAGACTGACGGTAGGTGAATTTATGAGTCTATAAATGTGTATGTAAGATAAATATCTATGTCGAGTTCAAATATGTACTAAACGAGAAAGGGAAGGGCAGAGGGCAAAAGTAGAAACTATAGAACAAAAGTTCTAATAGGAATTTTACAGTACAGCGCATAATTATACGTCTAAAAATCAAGGTCAGAATGTATGAATGCTCATCATTAAAATCAATTTATTTTTAGTTAATGCTAACTAACAGTATTTAAAGTTAAGAAAAACTTATGAAAAAAATTATTTTCTTTGTTTTTTTTTTTTAATTTTTTTAAATTTACTCTTTTTAATGCTTAACTAAAATATATTCAAAGATCATGTACATTATCATAGTTATGAAATCTACTGTAATTGTAATTGTAGTGCATATTAGTGTCAGAAATATTATGACTGTGTATGATGGTGGTTTGTGTAAAGCAATGCAATGAATCTGTTTCAGAGTAACTTGATAATCTGAAGAGAATAAAGTTCATCCAAAGTAGGAGTTTAGAAATGAAATAAAACAATAATAGCAACAAAAATGTCAGCAATAAGTTCACTTTGGTTTAGTTTAGTTTAGTCAAAAAAAAAAAAAAAACAAAAAAGTAATACACACAAGTAGAGAGAGAGGGAGAGAGAGAGAGAGAGAGAAAAAAAATAATAATAATAAATAAAACTAAGAAGGATGTAAATATTTAATTTTCTATAAGGACCGGAAAGAAGTATTCACAATTCCACTTTGAGAATTTTTATCGCAAATTATAAACTGAAGGGAATAATGGTGAAAAATAAAATTAAAACAACTTGTAAATCAGAAACTTAATTAAGAAAGTTCAAATATTTGAGTGCATTCGAGACCAAGCATCCTTAGAAATTCATGAGAACGCAACCACCGCCAAAGCCTGTGTGATTTGATTTCTTCCGATACCAATAAACATTAACTGTTGACAAATCTCTTTAGCATTGCATATATACATATAAACTTGAACATAACTCACAGCTCAACTATAAAAACAATGTCTCGTTGAAAGCAACTCGTTAACAGCTTTATCATCATTATTGCAAGCAAGTCATTCGTATACACATCATTCAAGTTATAAACTCAATAAACGTCGACATAATTTTTGCAAATTCTTCTAATACGTACAGTGCTTGACATAAAGTAGTAGCAAATATTGTACGCATTTACACATATATGCACACTTATCTCAAATAGCTTAAAAAGTCTTGAGCCAGTCCTTTACATCAAGATTTCTCTTCGTTGATAAATTTAAAAATGTTATATTCATGTGTTCATGTGTTCATGTTCACCTTGTTAGAGATGTGCAGAGGGCGTTGCTATTTTACATAATCACAAGCCACAAGACACTACGAAGTACAGACAAATGAAAAAAAAATTAATAAAATTAACTTTCGTTGTCCAAATTTCTATATATTCCGGGTTTTCCTTGCATTTCGCAAAATGGGGCGCAGATTGATCGCCGTAAGCAATCAATACAAGGTCTACAATCCTCACATCCATTGTCAAAAAGTGCCTAACCGGACTTAGAACAAAAATCGCTGGGTTTAGTTTTCATTTGCAAATCGATTCCTAAAGATAACGACTTGATTTGCAACAACTTGCTAAGAACACCGTGATCGAAACAAACCGAAACTCTATGGTCCTTTCCTAAAATTTTTTTCCCTCTTTGACTATCCATTCAAAAAACAATCCCTATTCGTGTAACATAGTAATGGTCACTAAGAAATAAAGAAATAGAAGGAGAAAGGAAGATGGTGGCCGCAGTCTAGTGGTGGTGTGTCCAATCGGTGACTGTTGCGTCTTTACCAACTGAACCCTCATTATAATTGCGACCAAAATAAACTGCACCGCGTTTGCGACTTGAACTCGCGAACATTGACTTGGCAGTCGCGATGCACACAAATGCTCTCGCTCAGTGGAACGACTTTTTAAGTGTTTGATACGAAATGATAAAAAGCGGGTAAACGAATCGAACAATTTCCGAGAGAGTAACAATAGATAGGTCATGCGAAAACCTATACATAAAGGCAGAATATTTATGCTCGGCTTGGGCAGGGGGTATTGTCTATTGTGAACTGTTATAACTGAAAAACAAAACTTCGAACTATTTCGACAATAATTTGTGAATAACAGAATACAACTGATCGAAGGCAACTACATAAGAAGAAGAGAAGTCTTGAAGACTATGGCAAGAGCTAAGTTTATATGTGATGGAATGCGATAAGCCTTTAGCCACGTGTAACGGTTCAACAACGCATTGTCGACAAACAAAACTTTACTTAGCGGTCGAATAAGAGAAAAACGATTGAAGCTTGTCGATATAAAAGGTTACATATGTACGTCGGTAGGCGAATGCGTTTTTATAGAATGTTTTGAAATGAAGAAAAGTTAATGAAAAGTTGAAACGCACTCATCGCGTATGCTTGAATTTTCATTTCGCCCGCCCTCGCCAAAAGGTTGAAGAAGTTGATATAAAGTTCAAGGAAGACTTGATATGAATTTCATTTCTTATGATTTTTTGAAATCAATACAAAATTATTTATATAAAATCGCGCTATGATACTCTTAGCAGAAGGGCAAAAAACGTTTCGGCTATCTATACATAATGTATATAGATAGCCTCGTTATGCACATTATTAAGCCCAATAGATGTATTTTCTCTTTAAATTTTAGAAGGATCAATACTATTTACTCAACCTGTAAGATATATCACATGTAACGTACATATGGTATTCCTATGTTCGTATAGGGATATGTGCGAAATCATTTAAATCAACACAATTTTATTGAAAATTTCTAATCAACTAGACAAAGTGTTATATACGAATGTACACACCTTTGCGCATACACTCACATGTAATATCGTAAATGGATTTGACGGTAAATTGAAATGTGCCATAGAAACATCGTTTTGTGCGTAAAGATCAACACCTACTTGTCAGTCATCATCGAGCATATGTATAACCATATGCTTATATAAAGTACATCTTACATTATTCGACTGTAAGCCCACAAACATTCTGTCAGAGATATACGTTTGTTCATATAACTCTACAGTCAGCTTTTGCCTTTGTGCCTGTAGCAGTTTGAATAAATAATTGAAAATTTTCACACAACACAGCAATAGGTTTACGGTGTGCATTACATCATGTTGTAGGCCCAACTACGGATGCATGTAAAATAGATGTTTAGCAATTTTTTCATACATTTCTCAATATAAAAAAGAAATTTGTGTGATGTGTTCATTAAAAAACAAAAAAAAAAAAAAAAATATTATAAACTCGTTAGAGAACGACGAAACCAGAAAAATACAATTGCACGACTTACGATAGAATTGACCGCGCTTTTTATTCCTCCTATCTACAATATTAGAAAAAAGGGGGAATTATTAAATAAATGTTAACCTAAAAAAACTTATTAAGGAAAGAGCCCCCTATTCAGCAAAAAAAAAAGTTTCAGGTAACTTTTTATATTTTTAACAACCAACGAACGGTAAGAATACCTTAGTTTTGTTATCTCACAGGTAACACCCAGAGATGCGCGCCAGAAAGGTTAACATATATTTGTGATTATTTATGTATTCATTTATTCATTTTGTAGCGTTCCGTCCCACAGTTAACATTCGAGATCTACACTGCAACATTACAGAAAAGAGCGTCGATCGAAGGCAGAGCCAAGTTTAAAGTAAACAGTTTTCTAGGCATAAAGCACCAACAACCGGACTTTAAGTCTCAAAATTAGTTTATCACATTACAGGGAAGAATATCAAACAGAAATCAGACGTAAACAGGAAAGTTAAAGTAAACAGTACAAAATGTTTGTATACTTAAGGTAATAACAACCGGGCACAAGACTATATATATATATATGTATATTTGAAAGTGTGGACTATTACGCTGAGATTGGAAACCGCGACGCGACCAGACATTTGTTGAACAAAAACGAGAATGCGTACTTCGTTAAAGTTTATTGCTTATAAAAGAACTTTCAAAACTTTCTTTTAAGATCAAAAAATCTTTCCATTAGACTTTCTCTACAGCATATTCCTGCCTTTAACAAAGGTATCAATTTTAAAGGATATCGTACACCACCAAGTTAGCTAACATTGTTTCTCTTTAACATATTCCAGTTTTCGTCTGTGTCAGAACCACCCCCGGACCGCAGATTCCCGTGAGACCGCCATTTTCAACTTTGCCTACAAATTGTGTCCCTAAAATTATTTTAAGGCCACTAAAAACTATTTTTGCATAAAAGCTAGTTTTAGATTTATTTGCACTGTAGAGTGTAAGGCTTTATCAAGTCCATTGGCCTTTACAATTCTCGCCCCTTTCATTGCTATGTTGAGTCTTTGGCAACCGGGCAACTATAGCTATTCACAACCCTCGTGCTATTCGCATTACTGTATAGCATCGTATAGACATTTCATAGTCGGACATATTGCCGTCATTGGGAAATCTAAAATCGAAGTTAAAACGCTTAAGATTGGTAGGGCTTGTGTGCAGCACCTTGATTAAAATTTTTTACTCTTTGTTGTCAGATCCTTGGTAATAGTACTTAGTAACTAGGTGGAATACAATTTGCTGATCTACTCAAAGTTTTTAGATCGAAAAGATAATTTCAACGTACGGACAAGAAACAAACCCGAAATCACGTCAATTACAAATATATATGCCCTATGTGATTCCTATTTCTGCATATTTTTATCGATTAAATGTTAAATATTCGCAAATGTATTATTTTCCCTTTCGATGGAAATAAAAAGAAGTATATTTGCCTTATGATTAATCCGTTTCTTCCTAATTATTTCAATTAATTTGTCAGATTGGTTTTTAGTCCGACTATTAGCATGGATTCCGATCGAAGCTTGCAATAAACATCAGGTTTTAGGCACTGCTAGGTCAAAATAGAAAAAAAGATGGTTTAAAGCAAAGCTCTATGCAGATGAGGAATGTGTGCAGGCGTAAGCGCTCTAGATATCTATGCGTATGTAATTTATTTATTTATATTTTTTGAATTCCTTCACAATATATGGGATCCTACGTTGTATACTAGAAGAAGGTAATTTTTGCGAACCCTTTAGTAATTTCGTTTTCTCTATCGTGTAAAAGTTGTTTAGCCATAAAAAGTGTTAATTGCCGCTCATTTAAATTTTAATTAATAAAAATTAATTTTTATTTCATTTTTTCCTGATTTAATTGCAGTTTATTTTACTTGCATCGCCCGTCTCCCATCGCCCATCGCCCCTGTTGAAAATTGAAAATTGTGGAAATTTAACGTAACTTTAGTAACGTGAAATGTACAATACTTGGCTACTTATTACAGCAATTACAACCGTTGGATGCTTATGGAATTCGCAACAAACTGAAACATCCAAGTCATGCCCAACCGAATGCATTTGCTTATCACAGACACAAGTAAGTAATGAACGCATAACCATCCATATATACACTCGCTAATAAACACTAACACAGGCATTTCAATGGATAGAACATAAAAATGCGACGGGAATGCAAGGGGAGCCATCGAGATACACACGATACATATTAAAAAGAAACAAAGAAAAGATTTTATTTGCAAGACACACAATAACAATAAAACTGAAGTAAAGTGAAATGAACTATCAGGCATACGGAAACGGACATAGCTATTGACACAATAAACAGCAAGAATTGGCATTGGGCGGGAAGTTTATTAATTCAATAACCCACCAAAGCAATTGAGTTGAATATTAAAATTTTGTATCGAGCAGAGAACAACAATACTAAAAATAAAAAAAAAAAAATTAAAAAAAAAACAACAACAAATATATAAAGAAATCAAAAATGAAAAAACTTCTCAAATGGAACGCAGAACAGAACAGTGATGATGATGCGGAATCGCATTAAATTTGCATTTTTAAATTGAAATTAACAGAAAAGAAAAAATATAACAAAAATGTATATATATATATATATATATGTATATATATATATAAAAAGAAGAACACGCTAAAGTTGTATAAAGCCTTTCTACCGATTTTCCTATCAATTTCAATCTTTAAATGATAATGATGGTAATGATGACGATGACGTTGCTGATGACGATGACGATGACGATGACGATGACGATGACGATGATGATGATAATGATAATGATTTTAATGACGGGTAATATTAACGATGATATGACGATGGTATGAAGGCGTTGTTGCTGTTCATTGACGCTTATAATTTTCGTAAGCAAGAACAACAACTATGGTAGATACTACCGAATAACAAAACCGGATGGTACAGTTGACGACAAGAGGAAAAGAAGAAAAGCAAACATTTGTTTAAATATATAAACAAGAAAATAAACAAACAAACGAACACCCTCTGACCAAGGCCAGCAACACTCGCAGAAGATATAGGACGCAGTATCCAAGAAAAGTTCCTGCATTCAGTTAACGTAAATATCGCGGGCAAATATCAAGCTGACAGAGACAGACAGCCAGGAAGTAAAAGAAATGAACAAAAAACGCGGAATCACTAACAAGGGCGGACGATATTTTTTCATTTAATTTAATTTAATATTATAACCGCAAAGATTCAATTTAGCGACCGAGCAGTAAAATGAAAGCAGCACGACACTAACATATTTTGCGAACACGTCTTTATAAGATCATTCATCTTTTTCTTTTTTTCAATTTAAGTTTATATATAAATTTTCTTTAAAAAAAAAAAAAAAACAAAAACAAAGAAGAAACGCAAACATGCAACATTTTCTCTTTCTCTCTTTTTTTTCTTTCTCTCTCTCTCTCTCTCTCTCTCTCTCTCTATCTATCTCTCTCTCTCTCTCCCTCTCCCTCTCTGTCTCTCTTTCCCCGCTCCCCGCTCCAACTCGTTTTCTCTTAATTATATTTCTTCAGGTGCTATGTAATACCGGAGGTCTCGAGCAAATTCCTTTGCGTCAATTACCGCCGACTGTTGAAAATCTCGCATTAACTAAGAATAATTTTCCTATCATTAAACCGGATTCGTTTGCTGGTTTGCGAGCGCTTAAAAAACTGTCATTGGACGGCAATAATATAACAAAAATCAAACAATTCGCTTTTCGTGGCTTACCGCGTCTCAAAGAACTCTCGATACAATATACGCCGTTGCAGACGGTGACGTCGTTCGCTTTTGCTGGTTTACAAAATCTCTCAACTATTCTATTAAGTCATAATCAAATTGCACGCATAGAAGCGAATGCTTTCGCGGGGACTTCGAATGTTAAGCTGATACTTCTCTCTAATAATCCCTTAATCAAAATTGATACATCAGCTTTTTCCAGCTTGACCAATGTTGGGCATTTAATATTACCATCTGGCATACGGACTATAGAATCGGATGCGTTTTTCAGTATGGATAGCGTGGGCTTACTGAAATTAGCTTATATGGATCTTAAGGAAGTGCAGCCGTTTACATTTCGCGGTCTCTCCAATGTTTTACTATTAACATTACAAGAATCTGACTTGGGTGTAATCTGTATAGATGCGTTTACTGGTCTTACGCAAGTGGAAACTTTGCAGATACTAAACAATAAAATCGATGCAATCGAGGAATTAAATTTCACTTATAATGCAAATATTAAACATTTAAAAGTGTACGGCAATCATATACTGGAAACACCCGAACCAAGTGCTATTATTATAGATGGAGTTGATCATTTGCAATTAATTAATAATCATTTTCCCTGCGGTTGCCATATACATACGCTGCTCGAAGGGCCATTAGTCGAAGGTGCTCATAATCTTAGCGATTTCCTAGAGAAAAATTTTTGCATCTCTCCGCTAGAAGTGAACGGTCGTGCAATGATCGAATTGGACATAGACGCTATAGGCCGTTGTCAAGATCAACTTACCAAAGGTAATTTAGGTTCCTCAGCCTCTTCGATGGCTTTCAGTATAAATATGATTTTACTCATATCTGTTGCGACAATTAAACTCAATACCTGTTTAGTTTTACTTTATATAATTGTTAAGTTTTTCTTTAATTATGGATGTGAACAGAAAACATAGTCTATTTAAAATTAACAAAATTAGTTGAGAAAATTATCTTTAACTAAATTTATACATAAATGTAAATATATTTATACATATCAGTGTAATGTAATGAATCGGTATTTGTATCTGTATCTCGTATCTGTATCTGTATCTGTATCTGTATCTGTATTTGTATCTCTGTGTAGCTAAATTAATGCAATGCTAAAAGTAAATAAAAACATTTTAAGTATACAATATCGAATAAATAGATAAATAATTCTAAATATTAACACATATTATGCATTATGCATAACACAAATACATACATATATGTATAGATTGTTTATAAAACCATTTTCAATTATATGTTTATTTCGCTTCTTTAACAAAACAATACGTAAATTATGAAACCTTCAGTGCCAAACAAACTTCAGAGATCAAGGTGTTTCTTCTCTTTCGAAAGTATAGATGTCTGTCTCACTTCTCTTAACTTTTTTTTTTACCGCTACTCATTACCACAGAATGAAAATATAATAATTTCTTTATCTTTTTTATAACACGCACGGTTTGCTTCTCTGCCTGCTTTCAAAAGTTTTAAGATAACAAATATTGGAAAGAAAAACTACAATTTTGCGCATGGACTTTTCATTGATAATTGTGTGTCAGCTTTCAAAATGATTTTGATCCGCTTCCAAAATTAGAAAATTTCCTTATGTTATTTTATCATTGATTAACAAATTGTAGTGAAAAATTGAATGATACATGAAATTACATCAATTTATTTATTCGAGTTGTTGCGACCCCAACGAGTAAAACAGCGGGCGAAAAAAGTTCTGTTTTTGTGTCTTATAAGATAGATAGATGGCTTCACCTAATGTCAATTATAAATAATAAAAAATTATGGGAGCTTCACTAATTGTTTAACTGAAATCTATATAAAACACGTTGGCACTTAAATCGAATCAAGTACAAACATGAACGTGTTTTGCGTCTATAAATATTAGATTGAAAAATCACGCAAAATTATCTAAGTTTCGATGGTGAAAATGGTCTCAAGCCCCTTATTGATCCTCGATTATTTCCCTAATAACTGCTTGAGCTGTTAATGATCTTCTTAAAGTGAATTTTTTTTTCCTTTATATAGAATATCATCTGAAGTGATTATACTTTTCATTCCGAAGGTTATTCTAATGTAGTTTGTCTCCATGTATACAAACACCGCTTCGAAACAACCAAGCACAAGCAATCCGCCGTACCATTAATTATAATTTGAATATCAATTATGCTGTAATGCATTGATGTTGAGTTTCGGCACCGAATTTTTATTTTATAATGCTATTAACCGTATGTTGATTGAACATTGTTCACATGAAAGCTCTGAACGAGGCAGCCGACCGACCAACACACCGTCGCACGAGAATGTACTTTTTTCCTTTTATGTTTTCCTCTCTAGTGCTTAAGTAAGTACAGAAGTAAAGAATAAAATTGTATAACGAGCGAAATGATCCCCGAAAATAAATCTCTTGTGGTAGGGATGCCTGGAGCCCGGTAAGTTAGGCCCGGCACCAGAGCAGCAGCAAAAACCTGCTTCACAAGTGAAAGACTGTGTCTTAGTTTTAAAAACAAGTTTTTCGAAAAAAAATAGTACTTTTTTAGCCTTGCACTTCCAGATTCCGTTTGAGTATTTCATTATTATTGTGTCCATTCGCATAGGGTGTACGTTGCCCACTAAAAGCTCTGTTTGGAGAAATATATAAAATGGTTGCCACATCTGGCTTTAGGATAGATTTCTAAGATCGTATACGCCCTCCGCGACTCTAATACAACTTTTTGGCAGTCATCCTGTACTAATAACAAGTAAGAATGCTCTACTCAGACAAGGTCAACCATTAGATACTCTGCATCACTTAGCTTAATTAATAGTACACCAAAAGTTATACATTATTTTTATATAAATGCATAAATTTCATGAAAGCCCTCATATTGGATGACGATCGAACGGTAACATGGTCAAAACTTAGCAAAATTTATTGACTAGTGAAAGATTTTATTATTTTTTAGTTGCTTCCATCATAACAAACCACAAGCTAGGCTTTTTTGTCACAGGAGAGCTTGCTTCAAAGCCCCTACATATGGTGCGGTGTAAGAAATAAATCTATGTGATCCGAATTCTCCACGATTGGGTTACTAAGAACAAATTTTCATCATAAAATATCAAAAATAAGACCTTTTGGACATATAAAGTCTTACTTTTCATTAGAACGCTTCCTTGGATTGGGATCCAAACAATAGACCTAAGTGGTCCGAATTTGGTAGGGTTAGTTTTTGATGTAAACTTATAATTATGGATGAACTTTCATCAAGAAATATTAAAGTTTAGTCTTTTTTTTTCTATAAATATTCAGTATCGTTAGGAACGGTTTTGTTGCAAGGACTTCAAAAAATTACCCCATTCGATCCAAACTTTTTAGAATACCGAAATACTATTAGGGGATTAAGCGATTAAGCGATTTCTGTCGCGAAATTCTAATAATTACAATATTTTTTCTGATAACGACTAATCAAAATAAATCGTTATCGAGGGAGTGGTCGAAAAAGTGGTCTGATCTAAATCATTTCGAATAGCAATCGCCTCTAGGCTAAATCATCTTTGTATTTCATCGGAATATCTCGAAAACGGCTTGAAGACAATGTTACATGGACAAACACTAGACGGCCGAACCAGTTTAGATCTATTTAGAAAATAATTCTGGATGGGTTGGATGGTGTACGGTGCAATGAGTTGTCGACGATTCTAATTCCCAGTACATTGTTTATTCGTCTAAATGGCACTTAATTCTAATTATTTTTATTCCGTTGCTGTTCATTCCGAATTTGATGTAAACCTTCTTTGTTTACAGTATTTATGGCTCACACTATAAACGTAAGCACTCAAAAAACGTACGCTCAAAGCATTGTATCACGGAAATGTTTTCCCAATCAGTCTCAGCATAAACCTACGTATTATTGGCCCTTGTCCTCTAGTGATCGTATTTACTACAAAGTATAAGAATACTAATCTTCACAAGTAAATATATGAAAATCGTAAAACATTCTTATACATACCACGAAAAGGAGGCGTGTGTATTCATTTTGTTAACACTTTTACATTACCCAAAAGAAAACTTCAAAAAAGGAAGCATCAAATTCTGAACGGATTTAAACTTTTCTCGCAGCCCATCGGTTACATTTTTTTCGTAGTTAAAGGAAAATAAAGATTTTAATGAGGCAGAGACATTGAAACCTCTTGCAGGTATATTGATATTGAAAATGCGCCAAATCGAGCAAAGGACACGCCTGCAGTTCAATATAAACTGGCAACACTTCTAGTTTCTATGTTTTTTGCTCAGTATTCATACTTTTTAGCGGCCACACGATATAAATTGTCCCGTGGACTGCAGACAAATTTAGAAAAAAATATCAGTTACGCCTATCCAGTGTTTTAGAGTATGAAAACCTAGTTTTTTTCGACGTTAGTGTATATGCAACTATTTTCAACCTATATTTATGCCATTCAATAAGGGAGTAAGAACATCTTTCTTCTTTTTTTTTTTTTTACAATTCCAGAGTATCGTCTTAAATGATCTGCTAAATATATATGAATAGTATTCAAATGCTTTTATAACGTTCGAAATCTTTTTATATAGCTCAAAAATTGGATTCCCTAATAACTTGACTATTTAGAACTACATTCGAATACTAAAGTCTTGAAGCCCTAGCATCTAAGGCTATCGGCTTTATTGAAGACTCTACAGCATTTGAGATTTGAATACACGATCCTTGAGATGTTAGTCGAGATCGATGTGGGCGTACCCTTAACATTTTGCAATGTAAAATATTTTCATTCGACTTTTTTCCAGATCAAATTCTGAATTGTAACTTGTAGGTTTAGGTATCTTTTATTTACAATTCTTAGGAGATCTATTTACGAATTATTTACAGAAGTCTCTAATAAAAATTTCTCTGGTGCCATTCGCTTGGATATTACGATTCAACCCTTTTTACTCGATTCTATTCGGCGTTACCAGCCAGTATCTAACATCTCCGCGACGTTTTTGCGTTAATTCCTTTTTCGTATTTTATGCACTGCTTAAACTAAATCGAAGTCCTTGGCATCTTCCTGGTCAACTCGTACACACATTCTGCCCAACGGACGTTATTTTATGCTCTCACGCTTATAATATCAATTTTACACATTTAGGATATCATTTTTCTACGTCTACGCCATTACTCTTTCCCTCCGATAATAGGTAGGCCTTGATAATTATCGTCATATGCTGTAAGCGAATCTTCTGTAACCACCAAAATAAAATATGCAAATTTTTATTATTGTAGTTTATCGGTAATAAGCGAAAAATCTATTTTATTTTGCTTTTTAAAGCACAGGTGTTCTCCGCTTACTTGGATCGCCACTCTGAGCGTATCGCTTAACCCATTGGGCATATCTTCAATACCAAGCAGATGGACAAACGGACAAATTTAGGTAAATTCCGTATTTGACATTGGGATCTCTGAAGCTTCCTTCTGCGTGCTGCAAATGTTTTAACAATACGAATATATCCCCGCCCTTTTTTGCGGGAATCAACATAAATAGTCCCTGATATCAATGCGTATAAATAAAATCAAGAAATATATAAATTATATCCATTCAGATATATATATAAATCTTACCAAATAAAATATATGATGAATTTGAAAAAACTTTGAATGTCATTTACTCACTAATAAAGAAGTCAAAGCATTTTTGCATAGTTAGCTGAGGAGCCGGGGATTCATCAGGATATATCCCAAGGTGGAATTAACGTACACTTACTTATATTTATGTAATTTAATTTTCTTCTTGTTTTGGTAAATAAAGCCGCCTACTTGAAATGATTATTAACATTGCCAAGTTTACATATACGCACACACATGCATTATTTTTATAAATAAATATAAATTTTTTGAAAAGAATGAAGTATATGTATATGCATATGTATTCACATACGTTTAATCCGCTTAAAAACTCTATACGAGTATTATTTCAAATTACCCTGAACTCATTTCGTTTCGTTTCAAGTAAATAACAGACATTGTGCGGCATATGCATCTACAAGTATTTCTATATATGTATGTATGCATTTTGTGTTATTTGTGCAGTTTTCACATTCATTTTCGCGTGCATACTATTGTCTGAAAGGTTAAGATTTCATTTCATTGTTATGGATTTTAATGCAGTGGATGCATATGTGTGTTTATGAAGCACATAAAATAAAAACGAGTTCATGACATTTACACCCGAAATGAGGACAATAAAAATGTTCTTTATGATGACACATACTTATGTACATATATATGTAGACGAGAATATGCTTATGGATGTGTAGAGTAAAGCATGTAAAGTATGTGTACATAAATATGCATCTATCCGTACAATGTATTTACCAAACAAACAAACCAACAATCAAAGCATTTTTTGTTGTTGGTTTTTCTATTTTTTTTTTTTCTTGCAGCAAAAAAACTTCAGTTCCCTATTGTATAAGTCGTGGCTTGACAGTTATTGAAGCACAAAATTAATATTTTAATATCATTTATCAAATCGACCGCTTTAATATGTCTTGCGTCGAATATTTTACAATGAATTATTTAAAATGTAACCAATTTATATAGAAAATCTCGCATAGAATACCTTTATTGCATCCAAAAAACCCATAGCAGAGGAGTTCACTGTCTCTTTTGAATGTTTGAATGAAGAGATACACTTTAACAATTCATATTTAGTTGATTCTAAAAACAAGGATGTTCCAGAATGCGCTATGCGAGGATGTTACTTCAACCAAACGGTTCTCCTTTTATTGGGTGTTAAAATAAGTTCTCTATATTAATAATCGAAATATTCATCATCACTACCTGTAGTTAGTTATTTGCCTCTTATCGGAGAGCTTACCGAAGTCCTGGCCTTAGAAATTTCTTAGTTTGGAGGTGAAACAAATATATGTCACTTTGATTTGATTATCGTTTGTCGTTTTTCTAAAAAAGTCACTTCACCACCACTATAGAATTTCTGTGAGTTCTGGACGGAAGACTAAACGATGCAATATCCACAAATCTCATTTCAAACTACTTTTCCTCCATTAAATGATATTTGCAAAGAGCGAAATAAATGGTGGTCGGGCGGATCAAGGTATGGGCTCTTAGTTAAGCTTCTACAGAGACATAAAAAATGTGTATATGAGTGTCTGGCCTTGAAGATGATACCTTTTTTGTTGACAATTCTGGACATTTTATCTCAGTTGCACACTTTAATTGCGTTAGTTGGTGATGGTAGAAGGCAAAATCAAGGCCTAACCGAATTGAGACAAGTAACTTACTTTGCGTGGTGTCTATCTGGGATTTCCACCACTTGTGAAACTTCATTCAGCGTCTGTTATCACTCTCTTCGAATTCGGCCCGATAGCAATGTCAAATATCGAGCTTTTTTTTTTGTATCCGTTACTATGTAACTGATTCAAATTTGTCTTCTGGTCAATGTTCACTCCACTTGTAATGTCATAAGATGATTTTTCCGAATTTTTCAAAGAACAAATGATTTTTTTTTTCATTTTCAGTACTTAGTTGACTTCGACTGAACACATACATCATGCCTTTTTTTTTTTTAATTACCTAGGGACTGTTCCCTTTCCCGCACTATACTATAGCTTTATACAAATTGTTTTATTAAATTCAGATCGATTTGGAAAAAGGCCTCGAATATTTGAAGACTATGATATTTTATATCGATTTAGTGAGTAAGTTCACCCATTCGTTGGTCTGTGTTTGCGATCCTCACGGCAACTAAGATAGTTGTACAAAGCTAACATTTGCGGCCTTCCTTTTATGCCTTTCAATCCGTTGTCTGAGCTTGTAAATGCAGACGCCATCTATATTCGTAAAAGAAAAAAAGTGTGTTTTTGGAAACACTTGCTTTAAATTCATCTTCGCCCGCAAAAAGGAAATCCAAACTCATTCTCTCGCAATTATAGTCCAAAACTGCTACTGCTTGAATTATGAATGTCCTTACCTGCATCATTAATGAAAAACCGCTCTTTTCATTAATCCGCTTCGGGAGGTGGTGGAGGGTGTATAAGATCTGCACCTGAACACAATTGTATTCATTCCTTTAATACGTTCTACTAAAATCAAAAATGAGTACAATTCACATATAAACGGAAGCGTAGTAACTGGAACCACCTCAAAATACAATTGAGAAACGTTTTCAATCTTTCGACTCACCTCGTCTCTAATCGATGTAAATCTATAATTTTGGTTTGTTAGATTAAGTGATAAAGAAAACTGCTTAGATCCAAGATATATCTTTTTTATTATTCACAATAGGCATTATCTGCCCAGATAAACGCGAATTTCAACATTGTATATAAAGTACAATATTCTGTTCATTCTGAAATTTCATGAAATCATGACATTGGTCGTAGATGCGCCCATCTCACCATTTATCCTGTGTTAGTCTAAGAGAGTGGAGAAGTTCGTGGATGGTTCGTGGTTGATTGATGTCATGGATGCGTTGTTTCTTGAAAATTAATTTGAACCCTACGCATTCTACGAACACATTCACTGAATGATTCTGACTAGTGCCAATAGCAAAGTTCCCGAAAAGAACCCCAAGTAATTTAATATTAATTCTTCAAATGAAAAGTATAACAGAATTTTCTAGACGTTTAAGAAATATTTTATTTTTTATACAGTGCAAGTGCATTTCCTCGCTTTTTTTTTTTTTTTTGCACTTTTATTTTTCTCTTTTCACTTGACATGCTAATCTTATCATAGAGAATGGCATAGTGCAAACATTCGTGTATTTGTATGGAAAAAAGCAGCCAACAAATAGAGTTTAAAGATGAAACTGAAACAACACAGACGACCACATGGTGAATGCTTTACGAACATAATGTATCGCACATAAAACTTTCATAGGTTATACCGTTATGTAAATGCACATATATACACAAAAAAAAAAATAAAAATAAAAAATAAAAAATAATTCTTTGTTATGCGAAATTTTCAACTTTATGCATAATTTTAAACAAAGGAAAATTAACGAAAAGTTAGTGAAAAGGCCGTCTAATCGCATTGCGCTGGAACTGTCGTTTAGCAAACAATCTAAATTGAAATAAAATTCGTGTTGAATTATTCGTTTTGATTAATTTAAGCAAATGTTTACATAAACTTCAAGAACTTCATATAGACCCACCGGGCGCAAATTTGATGCTAAGTTAAGTTTCTCTTTAAGTCATAAAATATTACACAATAAAATCTTTTTGTGATATAAAGCCTTGTCTTTTTCAGGAAATGGTTATATGGTTATATGAGATATGGTTAAAAAATTGGTCAAAAGAGTAACTTTGAAAACACTACTTTTGTCGAGACGTTTGCACGAAGTTAATCGACACTAGACCGCAAGTGGTGTACGTTCTGTATAACGTAAAATTTTTCACATTCACTTTTCTTTCATATCAAAAATATGTGATTCCTTGAGTTTAATTTTCGTGTGAAATATTAAAAGAGCGGAACGTTAAGGCATTTAGGTAAACAGAGAAAACAGTTATATGAATAAAATGACACAAAGACGTTTGCTCCATAGCCAAATAAATCAACGAAAGTTAAATACGTTAAGATGGCATACCTTCAGAGGCGTGGTAAAACTTTTAATCTGTTAGGATATTTTTATAAACTGTGAACTTTCCCCGATTGAAAAATTTTTCTTGAACATCCTTTGAACATCCTTTCATATTCTCTTATAATCTGATTTCACTTAAATGTGCTCAATCCTACTTAATGATGGATGATTAACGCAAGATCGTTCATTTGAACGATTTTTTCACCTAATATAGTTGACAAATGGTATTCAGTTCGATCTGCAGCAATTTCTAAGAATTATTGCTTGTGGCATTATTTTCTTTCCACAACATTCTAATTTGCAATCTATTCTCAAGATAACAAGCGTATCTGATAAATAAATTCCAATGGAAAAAAAAGTGAAGAATTATTTCAAGATCACCGTTGCGGCGACCCTAACTTGTTTATGAAAGCAAAATTTACCTCAACTTTTGTTCGTTTGGAACGTCATCATCATTAACGTGATTTAAGTTTACGCCGTACGTGCATCTATTTGAGTCTTTTCTTTCATACCTTCTTAGGGGTTTACGTTTTCTTATTTGTGCAGCTACTGTATGTTGTATGTATAACGCTTAAAACTATCCATGCAGATCTCATGTCATGTCTTTTAATTTATGTATGCATTAAAATCACATAAGTTCCTCCAGAACTTACATCTTGATAATTAAATATTTAATGGATTTTCTGAGAAACGTAAAATTTCTCTTTTTTTTCAAATTTCATTTTTCGAAACTTCGTTCTTGGAAATTTCTCACTTTTTATATATTATTACAAGCTCTTCGCGTTAAGTACATTACCTCGTTGTTAGAGTCAGTCATGTTAGGTTGAACATGCCCAACGGCGAGATGTAAAATGCGATATTATGCATACATATGGGTTCAGACGCGTGCGTGCCTCGAAATATTTATACAAATGTTATAAATCTTTGAAAACATGCATTAGGCATATTGTTGCCTGCACATTTCTGTCATATGCTTTATGTAATGTTTACAAAGCGAGATTTGTTCCCTTCTCAGGCATGATCTGTTTGCTTTACCGTATTTGTTTTACACTAATGGCGAAGTCGATATAACGACTCAACCGGTTGATCCGAGCTAAAAATACTTTTCACTTTTTTTTTTTAAGTTATTTTTAAAGCGGTGCTTGTTGTGATTTATAAAAAATTAAAACGAAAAGGAAACAAAAAAAAAAAAAAAATGATTAAAATAAAAAACACGTACAAATGGAAATGTGTAAATAATTTGCAAACAATTGAATACAATAGAAATTAAAAATTGAAATCAAAAATTAAAACGATTTTTAATTCGACTTCTTCTTCTTCTTCTTCTTCTTACCATACTCCGGTCTATCATTTCATCTTTTATAAATAATTACAAAAATGTTTCATTTAAAATAATAAATAAAATTTAATTAAATTAAATGAATTTAAGTTAAATTTACAAAATGAATCCATTAAAAGCAAATGCACGCAAGTGCATAACGCATATAAGCATTTTCATACGATATAAGTACGATTTACGTAATGCATATGCAATCAGTTATAAATACTTGTTTAAAAAATAAATCAACATAAATATTAGTACTAATGATAAAATAGAAAATTATTTACAACTATTTGTAGGTTTGTAACTATCTTTCGCAAAAGCCTATAGTCATATATTATATATGTGCTTTCATGTTTATTGTTTTCATACATACATACATACATACATACATGCATATATACCTAGTTAAGGTGACCAATATTGCTCAAATTTTGCAAACGGATCGAACAAGACTATATCAAGGCGCAGCGTCAAATTCATGCATTTTGAATGCAATTTTCGTTACGATCTCTTTATGATGTGAAAGTTTAGACATAAAGAAATGGGCTGATCAAGAAGATGAGTTTATATAATGCCAATCCGCGTCATACACTCGTTCTCAAACCACCATTAGAGTGCGAAAAGTCAAGCGTAGACATGCAAGTTCTAAAGACGATTAACAAATTTTGACCTAGAAGTACGTATGATCTATATTTTGGGAAAGGATAAAAACGGGTCAAAAAAAACAGAAAACAAAATGTTACGATTTTACCAACAAAAAGGTTTCGGAGCGATGAAAAAAGTTTCTGCTATTCCCGCTCAAACCATTTCCTTGAGCTAAACATTGCCTTTCTTTACTATGATCGGTGTATTAGTTAAACAAAGGAGAGTCGTTGCTATTTACTTACACTTTAGAGCAATTATCCAAAAAATTCTTGTACTTTAAGATAACATTCAATTTATATTTAGATTTACGCACTGCTACGATGCGGTAGTTGTTAGGAGGTTGAAGTTTATCTGGTTTATCTGATTCCTACTCAAATGTTGTCACATTTCGTTTTTTCTTCTCATCCCGGTCTGAATATTTTCCAACTTTCAGCTAACTAAATATTAAGTAGAGCGTGTCTCTAAACGGGCTCGAACTTTAGCATATCAATGTAAACAATTTCACAATCTTTGTTTGTCCGAATATATGGTTTGCCCTTTGATAACACTTTTGTCCGAATATTTAATATGCATTTGCAATTTCTATTAATTAGCAAAACGCTGGTTTAACTTCTCTACAACGTGAAGAGTTTTTTTTTTTTTTTTAATTATTCGCTTGTTTTATGTTGAGAACTAAACAGACAGACTTTTATCAATTAGTTGGTAACACCATCACTAAGGTAGAAATCAAACTAACAATATATTCACATATTTCATACTGTAATATTTTGGATGTTTTGGAAGGTAGTGCGACAAAGAGTGTATGCATACATACATAAGGCTGCCTAGGTTTGCTTTTTTACAACTACTTACTATTTGTCTATATTACCTTTTTTGGCTCCAAATCGTTGATAGCATAAACAGCTTTATGAGAAAAAAAGGCGAATAAACAACGAATGTATACTACGCGATATTGAATCGAGACTTGATTGTATTTGCAGATTAATATATATAATGTATTAAAACTTTTGATTTGTTCTACTTTTGATTATGCTACAAGACCTATTCAGTCAATATTTATATTAGAGAAAGTGAAGCGCGATACTGTGAGTAATGATGAGAGCACAAACAATGATTTATGAAATTTTTATATTTTAATATTTTTTTCTATGTCCGTTGCCTTGTAATAATTCACAATCTATATTCGCTGCTACAAATGCTGCTTTAATGGCTATATGCATCATAATGCCAGAATCCATTAAGGCAAATAATTGTCTTATGTAAGGTCCTTTGTTTCAAGAAATGTCATTTTACGTAAGAAAGGATACCTTTACAAAATCAATTGTCTCTAAATATAAGAATTTTTTATTTAAATTCTTAACATAATACTGTACTGTTAGAAGAAGGACACAATTGGTCATCTCGTTCATATCATAACTGCAAGGAAAATATGAATTATAATAATAATTGTAGTTATAACTGCTTTTCTCAATAATGATGCCAACACGATGAGTCTACGTTTATGTACCGATATGTAAATATTCATTTTCATTCATTCAAATGTATTCAATACTATTTATATTATAGAATGTATACAAAAACGTAGACATATCAATGAAATTATTAAATGAATCCATGTTTTCTTAATAATTTGAAAATTATCATTTAACCAAAAAACTAGAACAAATTAAACTATGTTTACGATTCTGAAGAAACAAAAACTTACGTTCTTGTTTACATACAATAACGTATAAAATACATTTACACAAATAGTTAATATACTCTATTCATTTTATCATCTATAATAATTGCAGTTAAATAGAAATTTGTATAGTAAATTAAACGAATATATATCGTATATATATATATATATATATATATATAAGTATATATATATATATACAATAACCCACACAAACATAAAGTGTGTAATGATCAAGATTACAATTACTATAGAAGATAATACGTGCATTATACAAACAATGAGAAGCATTGTGTGAACATGAAGCAAAAAAGGAAAAAAAAAAAAAAAAAAACTCAACACAAAAAATAAATGAATAATTAAATGATATAAATAAAATTAAGCAAGAAATTCGCTATAAATATAAAATTAATTGATTTATTAATTTCTATTGAATATTTACGAAAGGAAAGCCGCCCGATGTAAGTATGAGATTAACTGATTTAAAAATACTTTAAAACAATTGTTTGATAAATTTAATTAATATCTTGACAATTGTTATTATTATGCTGTTATATTTTCCTTTATAACCTGCCTTAGAGCCTTGATAAAGCATATTCATATCTACGCACACACACACACACACACACATACATATGTATATATACATATCGATTTTCTTCATCAACATAGTCTTTCAAAATTCTTAATACACCTCATCATTTAATCCAAATCGTTTTTCTTGGGGAATCCCTTTGGAATTTTTCAACAGATAATAGTCACCGGGGTCTTAGAGCTGAAGCATATTGTATGTAAGGCAACAAAACCGAGTTCCCTTAATTTTAATTGGGACACTGCAGCAATAGAGTCGGGCTACTTCTTCCATGGATAGTAAACACAGTACCCAACGCGCAGTCAGCGTTCTTATGGTTAAAGCTTAATTCATTCACGTCCTTTAAATATGTTCGCAACCTTTGCTATCTTTAAACCTTAAATTCCGTACTCTTTCAGCATCATACGATGAACTCGACGAATCTTTTCGTTACTGATTACAGTTTTGGCCGAACTGAACATTCAGTGTATGGTCGTACTCCTCTTTTGTTTGCGTAGGAATATTGGTTTCCAAAAGCAAACACTTAATGGCGGCTTGATATCAAGTTTTTCCCATCTTCACCAAACCACTTACATCGATTCACTCAAACGATTGCAAATAGCAATGACACCTCCAAATTAGTTACACTTTTGGCGAGTTTTTTGCCAACGCATGCGCGAATGTATTTCACAAGTTTGGTGGACAAGTCCTGCAGTCTTCATATATAGATTGAAAATTTCGCAAACAGACTTCACTGTACGACTAGAACGGCCTATTACATCTTATTAAAGCCAGTAAAAGAAATAGTTTTGTGGGTATTTTTTTATACTGTGCGAAAAAAGCCATACATACATGTGGACTCTGTCAGGCAACATTATTCTGCAGCAGGCATCACGCAACTTCTGACTTATAGACATCCATGCCATAATTTCACGTGACCCCTTTGAGTTTCGAATATGAAATGTTATGAAGACGGCTGCTTATCTCCGCTCTTAGAATCGACTATCCTTGTCTTATACAATAAATAGCAGATAAGAAATTTATGTTCAACAGTGAAAGGAGATTAAAAATAAGGGAAAGAACTAAATTTTCATACTTTATAATATTGGGTGGGCGTGGCTGATTTTTCTATTTTTGTAGAATAAAAGTGTTCTCAATTTTTGTTACGTTCAGAATAATTATAAAGTCGTAAGGTTTGGGAAATTGATAGGAAAGCGTGAGTGGCGAAAAAATTCAATTCGATAAAAATTATTCTAATCTTAATGTCACTATAAACCACTTTTTAAAGAATACCTTCACTTCATTTTATTCATTATTCAATGGGTGTTATAAATATGACACAGTAGGTTAGGTCAATTGATTACTCGCATGGTCGAAAAGGCGAGTAAATGAGAGTTGCGACTACCAAGTCGGTGTTCGCAGATTCAAAGCTCAGTGCAGTAGATCATATTTGGTCGAAGCTACAATGAGTGCGTAGTCGGTGAAGGTTCAATATTTACAGATTGGACATATATCCATTAACGCTTTGGCCGCCTTTTATCTCTTCCTTTTGCCCCATTTAATAAGGGTGTTATACGTATAAGCGACATCCCCTAAAAGATTGTTCATATTTAAAAAAAACAAAATTGGAATGTTTTCTATTTGGCCAGACTCTTCGAAAATAGTGTTGACTTAATCATCTCAGATCACTTGTGCAGTTTACAGTAAGGAACTCTTTCTAGATACTTTTCACTGATTATCTTTACTAGATTAATCGGAGCTTCTCATCAGAATGTTTGGAGGCAATGCTAAATTTCCATAAAAAGTTCCATGCAATTCAATCGTAGACTGTCAGTCTTCTAAGATGGAAAAGTTTGGGAGAAACTTGAGTGTTTTCCGAAGTGTAGTTCTATACTCCAATTGTAAGAACAAGTCTGAAAATGAAAACGTTAACATTCAAACATTGGCCAGAAAGAGAAAAATGCCGACTGAAACCCACTCCTCTCTTTGTCGCATATTTTAATTATAGTCACGGAAATGCAAAGCTATGTTGAGTTTGTTAAGTCTTGTACATTGTAGGATCCGTAGATCCTAGTATGAATTGTTTTTCAGTTTCCCTGTAAGACTGAACAGTTTTTTCAGGGTGTCTAAAATTTTTCTCATAGAAGTACCAGAGGAAGATCAGCTATAGAATTTCTGCTCTCACTGCTTTCGTTGTTTACAATGGCTTAGGTTTATAGAATTTTACTAAAATCGGATATTGTCCTTTTCCCTATCCGTG
>CCAG010003438.1:0-26941 GCA_001077435.1 Glossina morsitans morsitans | reverse complement strand
AAGGGGAAACCATTGAAAAGTTTTATCTTTTTTAACAGGTCACTGTTTTTAAAAAGAAAAAAAAAAAAAAAAAAAAAAAAAAAAAAAAAGAAAATTACAAAAATGAGAAGGAACCAATACATATACAATAAAAAAGAATACACAGTACAAGTATGAATATGGAATCTGCTCATACTTAAGCATGCACATATGTAAGTATGAGCCTGCATAAATTAAAGATTAAGTTTACCTAACCCTTCACACATATATACAAAGTTTATAAAGAAATGAATGAAATTAAAATGTTTCTCTTTTCACTAGAAGGATAATTGGTTCGAATGTAATTATATGCACGTATAAATAAAGTACAAAATAAAAAAACATTTCAGTTTACATTGGCTACCAATAAAGGGGTTATAAGGTATTTAGGATTCGTTTAAATCCCTTGCCGTTGGCCTTTTTTGTTGCTGTCGTTTCTATTATTTTTTTTTTTTTTTTTTTGTTCTCTCTCTCTAAAGCTAAGCCAAGAGCTGGTTGTTTCGTATTTATTGTTGACCATTAAAGTAAAGAACAAAAACAGATACCACTCTACCAAAATATGGTTTAATACGTAATAGACAGGTTAGAAAATATTACGCCTAATTAAGGGCTAGTTAAACTTTAGATAGCTGTTGAATTTTATGCGTAAGAATTGAATAAACGAAACGCGTATATGAACAGTAGCTTCATATTCACAGGCGGTTCAATATTTTTTAGTTGGTCTTCTACATCTCTATAAGAGATAGAGAGAAAACGAGTGAGAGAGTAAATGAATGATAGAGAAGGGGAGAGAGGAAGTGAAGGAGCGAGAGAAAGCGAGGTAAACTCTGATGTAAGGTCGATTAAATTTAATGTGATTTGTTTTATTTAATTCACATTTAAGGGTTACTCTCAATTAAATTCATCTTTATCCCTTTAATTTTAACACCATATATATACATATATATGTATATACATATATGTATATGTTTTAAGCTGCAAGCCAAAGAAAAAAAGGAAACAAAAAAAGATTATTAAAAACTGCTGAGATAACAGAAGAAGAATTTAATATGAATTCGTACGCTGTGAAGAGAATATGGAAGTGTACGTACAGGCTGTCAAAAAAATATCAAGAATTTTTCTCAAATTTATGTATAGTACTCTTCGACAAATGCTTGAAATTCTTTAACTCGTTTACAACAAATTTTCTTGAACTGTGTGTACACTATTTTAGTCGAATTTTTCTCCAGCATAGTCTTTCAAAAATTATTATTTGAGTCTTAGGAAAGTCAAAATGTTTAAGATTTCAGCTAAAAACTGCTAAACAATATCCAAAACAGGAAAACCTTCACTCGTTTAATATCATGCTTTTTAATACAAAAATTCAGGTAATTATTTTAAGGGCTTCGCTTACGAAATTTCGTTTCGTAATAGGAAGTGATTTATGCAAACTCGATAGTCGAAAACCAATTCGAGTGCAAACAGCATAAATAGCCGTCACAGACGTCCCTACTAGCACGATTAATATTCTACGCATTTAGCTTGTGCCCTGTGAAATGGATTGAAGTGAATTTCCAAATATAAAATTCCCGGCAGTTTTCTGGCAAAGTAAGTAGTACGTATAAAAATCAATGTCGTCCTCTGTATAAATTTTTTTTTTTTTTTTGTTTTTAAAAATATAGTTGTGTTAAAATATCACAAGCAGACTTTTGCTATCATATATCTTCTACGTTTTCTTTTATGTGTGTAAAAGGAAAAAGAAAAACACATGTAATAACACGTACACAAAATACGTACATACAACTACTACCTATATATTTATATAGATTGTATATATAATCTACTTTGTTCATATTTTCCACTTGGCACAATTTGTACTGTTCGTTCACTTATAAATTAATTCACCAACAATTGTCGCCGTAACACGTATAGATGATTGCACATATATATATATATACCTACATACATATACAAACATATAAGTGCGCTTGTATGTACGTATGTATATATATATATATATGTTTGTATGTGTATTTGTATGAGACAATACAACTGCCTTAACTGCACTTCAGTGAGCACAACAGGATTTCATTGTTTTTCAGAATTCACGTAACTTCCTAGAAAAATACAACTTTCACGATATTCAGTCTATCGATGCACTACTGGATAACATTCGAATTCTGATTCATATTTATGCCCATTTATTTGTAATACTGTAGATGTGCGTATACGTACTTTTACGTATGTATAAGCAAGAACAGTCATGTTAGTTTGTTTGACAGTATTTCCGCGTAAAATGATCTTATAAATAAACTACATAATGACAGCAACTCTTCTACTCAACGTATTATAAATGCGAAGAAAGACAAATTTCCACTAGCAAGAGTGTCACTAAATAAAATTTTCAATAAAAAACACAAAATGCTTATATTAGGTCACATGGAAAAATTGTCCGTGGTTTTTTTCCCCCGGATGGTATTGCTGCCTATATATCGGGCAACACTCACCTGATTGTTTTAAACGAACATGGGCTTAAAAGGTGACATTTCAATTTACATTTCTTGTGAGGATAGTTTTTCTAACTCTTTCCTCTTATAAAAAGTTATATCAATTTGAAAATGAGTGAAATATCTAAGGAAATAGGAAGTGTGATGTTTCCTTACTATAAAAAAAGGTGAAAACGATGTGAAAAAAAAAAAAATTTACTTTTGAAGTGTACGATGAGAATGTTGTGGCTGAACAAAGGACCAATGACTTTCGGAATTTTCGATGTCAAAAAGTCGATCAATTTTTACAACTTATGAAGCAAGACGGACAAGCAAAGTGTCATTGAATAGCGGAGGCACTAAGCTATTAACCACATGTCACTTCAGAATCATTTGAAAAGAGCAGGCTACAAAAACAAGCTCGTAACCGCGGAGACTATTCAATATAACCTAATATATGTTAGAAATTATTATTCTTACCGTTCGAAAATGTGATTCAACGAATTCGAAAAACTTTAATAGTGAAAAAGTCCTAATCACCTCGACTAAAGCATGGATAAGGTATGAGTTTAAAAAACAGTTGGTTTTTTTCTTGTTATCAACCGTACAAATTTTAGCACAATCTGAACGATCTTCAACTTAGTTCTCAAATGCTTGAATACCGAACTTGCAATTCAATACAATTTTCATTGAAATTCTCTAATGATTTAATCTGACCTTTTCTTTCTTCTTATGATTTTTTATTGAAGTTTGAATAAAACATGTTATCTACCATAAAAAGATGTTCAAAGATTTATTTGGGTTTTATACCTTACAGTCTTTGAGCTTGTTCGCAACAAAATTTTCCTTTCTTTTTATGCGTGACAGTAATGTGCCTAAAAGAAAAAATTTCCCTTCACCTCAGTCCAAAGAAGTTCAATTTTGTTCAATTTGTAAGATCTTTATGATCATATAAGAACTTCACGACTGAAAAATGTCGACCATATTTTGCAAGTATTTTTCTTTGAACTCCTCAATTCTTCAATTCCTCAATGTGCTTCTTATTAAAAATCTGGGAAACAATCAACAGAATAATATGAAGTCACTTAATCTTGGCGTCCATACTACCTCGTGTCGAAACAATAAGACTATTATACATTTCTTTCAATGGCTGCCTTGTGCCACCACCAAGTTATATAAATCACGCTATTTTCTTTGAACTTTATATCTCCTTTAGGTAAAGAAAGCCAATTTTGAGGCACATGGTGCCTGCAGTCACAAAAACTCATCAATTTTAAGGCACAATTTCACACAATTTTTGTTGGTTTCGATATATTTATTAATACTGGAACGTCTTTATCGAGCCCGTCTATTGAAAATTTTGTACAGTTTTCGTAAGATTTGTAAAAATTCTCTCATCTCCAAATCAACTTTGTTGTACGTATTTAAAGCAACTGAAATATAAAGTTCGTTATCCATGTTGCACATTGTCCTCTTCGATATGGTTTTGATCTGCAATGCCAGGAACTTGATTAAATGGCTATTGAAGCACGATTAGAGTTTTACGAAAAAACTTTAGATATATGCTAACAGTAAAAAGTGAAGGTTTTTGGATTTTAAATTTTGGAAAGAAATATTATGAAAAGGTAGTGTTACGCAACCTTAAGAATTGGACTAAGTTCCTCAGAGATATGTTACACATGTACATAAACATGTATATACATGCATTTTTCATCAAAACTTGTGTTAAACTCAAGTTGGTTTAGGCGACTCTCTGTGAAAATTGCGATTGGAATCAAAAGCAAAGTTTAATTACCTTCTCGTCAAATTAAATGAAAATCATTCAAATTCATTCATAACTTTATTCATAATTAGCGTAAATGTACTTTAGTTATGTCATGTTTGTTGCTAATGCTTTTACGTGTCATATTGATTTATATATATATATATATATTTGATTTATAAAGGGTGTCCAAAAATTTGACACTTGAAAAAGATTTCAATTTGCCTCCATATATGGGGGAAAGTGCAAAAAAACACATTTTGATACCTGACAGTTTAGCATTAATAAAAATGGAGCATTACTTGAGAAAGAAACGGGTTTTCATTGTTGAACAATATTTCAAAAATAATGAAAGTTTGGCGGTCACATCTCGAAAATTTCGTGCGAAATATGCTTACCTTGATGGCTTCGTTAATCGTCGTAATTACCGTATTGAGGTTCAGAGAACCCACATGTGATTGACGAAAAACGAATGCATTCCACAAAGTGTCACTATTTGGCGCGGACTCTGGGCTGCATCAGACGTTCCCTGGCCGTGTGGTCTCTCGTTTCGGTGGTCAAAGTTGGTCCCCTAAATCATGTGATAGTGTGGCCACTAGATTTCTTTTTATAGGGTTATTTAACGTCAGAGGCCTAAGCGAACGAGCGCACAACCACTCGCGCATTCAAGGAGGAGACTCGACACTGCGAATTTCAACCACATTTATGCAAAATACTCATGGAAAATTTTAATAAGAGAATGCGTATGTGCCAGCAAACCCACGGAGGCCATTTGCCCGATGTGCTATTTCATACGTAACCCTGTTCTATATATATTGCGATTCTATAAGGAGGTTAAGGAGGTTAAAAAAGCTCTGTTTTCTAATTAATTCAAACCCTTAGTAAATCTTGGGACATTGATATTTCTACATGAAAACCTTTGTTATAGTGGAAACCAGATGGCCTCGAAGTCGCATCACTTTATCAATACTAATGCTATGAAATCATATTATTGGCCCTTTGAAAAGTGACAGTCATATAGATAATGAATATAAAAAACGTTATGACATTTCTTAGTTCAGCCGAAAGTATCATAATTGCCTCTTGAACATGAACCACAGTTTTGAAAAAGTTGGATCAATTTTCCAAATTCGTTTTCATCAGTGCGAAGATACCTCTTAGACTTGCGGAAAGATTCGTAGGGATTTTGGTTAAGACGATTTATATAAAAGTCAACAACATGCAAACGCTCCTTTCACGCACATATTGGTTAGTAAAGTTGCTGAGATTCTCCAAACAAGTAAAAGATATGGGCACGTTACCTCTTATGAGAACGCTGCGAAATTAAAAATTGGCTCGCCATTAACAAAAGCTCGATATTTGGACACTACATAACTTAATCATATATGAATGAATAATCTTTGCATTAACGAATCACTGTTGAAGCGAAGCGAAATTGAGCCATCTGTCAAGAACAGATAATGTACACAGAACAGGTAATGCGTTTAGGTTCACCCTCGACAATGATGTGCACGCCGAAATAGGTGAAGCTGCATAAGCACTTTCAAATCAATAATTAGTACCACGTAAAGCAATGTTTTATGTTTTATTCGAATTGGAGTAGGTTTTGTGCATCATAAGCTGCTTTAACCTTGCCAGATTAAAGATGCAGAATTCTTCAATACAAAAAAAGGATTTGAATTTCGTGTGAAAACACGTACACATTTACTTTACTCATTTTGTGTCTATGTTCAACAAATGCTTCAGGCGAAATTAGTGCCTATTTGTGTGGTACACCATTCTTACCCAAACAATGGGTACTTAGCAAGATAGTCTCAAACGATCAATTATCCTTTTGATACGGAATTCATATTCCATCTGTCTATAGATAGGAAAAAATATGTAGTTAACAGGTGTCTTCGGTAATTTAACATAGGGACACTACCTAGTCGTTTTAACACCACAGTGCCCGATGACACAAGGGTTAATTTTGCGTAATCGCCGTCCTTCAGGGAGTTAGACAAACCCTATAAGCTAGGCGTCTGAACTACATTGGAGAATCCAGATATGTTTATTGTATATGGCTCAATAAACACACTCTGGTAAATCTTGAGGCCTACCACCACGATATCCCCGGAAGGGCCGTATCCAGCAGTCAGGACTTCCATATTGGTTAAGTGCTGCGTCCAAACTGGGGACTGAATATAGACATGGACATAACCACCGCGGTGTCCACATGTACCCACATGTACCCTACCCGTAGGTACTCAAGACATAGTGAGTGGACTCCTGACCCCCGTGGAGCTTAAAGTTAGACTATAAAGCCTTTAGCCTGACTGACGCATAGTCACTCTTGCCTTCGGATTAAGCATACAATCCCGGCTAGCCAACACTGAACTACCATTCTTCAAGATATATTAGCATCGAGTGTTACATCTGACATGGCGGACAATACCATTCTCTCGACTATTACTATATCAACGTATTTTACGTAACCAGTTACCAGCTGGTTTGGTTAGTATTTCTTTCTTAGCAATAGTCTATGAGAAAAGAGTGCTCCTTCCAGTCTATCCCTAAGCTATTTTTCAGAAAACTTGTCGCAAAGTTGTAGATAGTCCAAGCCTTAAACTCTTCTTCGCCCGTCAGGATCGTTTCCATGGATCACCACGAGAAGAAAGCTTCGGCATATCTATGCTCCCCACAAAAGCATAGTTTATGACCCCATGTAGGTAACAATAGATAGATCTTTGAATTAAATATTTCTTACCTTACTTCTGGAAAAGAACGCTTCTTTTTTCATAAAAGATAAAACAAAAGGCGGGCCGCAAACTACGGCTAATCCTTTCAATGCTGATATGCTGATCAAATATATGATTTCTTAAATATTCATTTATTACTATAACGAACATATGGACAAAACTAGTATGAGTACATTCATCGGAGGTGAGCGAATAATAACAATAACATGTTGTATTTTGTATGGTTTATAGTGTGTTTTTATAACTTTGGTCGTAAACAACTTAAAACCAACTTTCAATTAAAACTTAACTTATCCGCATATTGCGGTTGGGAAAATTTATTAAATATTTTTTAAATTCATAAATACAATGAAAAGAGCAAGAATGCTGCATAATAATTACTGAAACCAAAGAATACAATAAAAAGAATTTATACGAATTTTCTTTTTGTATGAATTCCATAAAATAAAATACATACAATGGATCCCGAAGCTTATTTTACAGAAGAGCTCAGTTTAACATCAACTAAATTGAGCTATAAATATAAAGGAATAGTTTTCATTCCCTTTTCTCTCTTTCTCTCTCTCTCTCTCTCTCTCTCTCTCTCTCTCTCTCTCTCTTTCTCTCTTCCTTTCCTTTAAAAGTATGGTGGGGATTTTCTTTCATTATGTAATCAATAATCTCATGGCCATGTTTTTGAACGTTCCTTGACGCAAATTTATTATAATATTAAAATGAGAATTTCTTCTTTATTTGATTAAGATTTGTTGCTATAAGATAAGGGCGAAAATTAACCTTTTCATCAATCAACTTGCTCCATGATCATCACATCTTATGATATTTTAGAGTGCAGCATATGCGTCATCTTGACATTGAACGTACACTGAAAAATGAAATGAAAACTTTTGATGGCCGATAATATGATTTACATTTGCAATTTCGATTATTTCGAATAATTTTTTGAAATATTAGTCCAAAGGCTTTTGAAAGGCATTCAAGCCAACACTCATCTGATGGTAGGCCACATGTTTTTCAACAAAGTAAAAGAGGAATAGGTAAACCTTATGTAATCTCTACCCTAAAAATCCTCTGCTATTCGTCTTTTTCAGCAGACATAAAATAATGCAAACAGATTAAATTGCAGCTACATCTCATTAATGTCAAAATTGATTTTTTAAGATGAAAATATTGCGATCTATCCGATCGTATTTTGGCCAAGTTAATCTCGCTCGGCACATTGTCCAGTTAATTAATAATTAAAAGCTAGAGATACGCTTTGAGTGCTTTTCCTTTTTTTTTTTTTTTGATTAGCTTAATACTTAAAATAGCGTTCAGCCTTTGTTGAACATGTTCTTGTTCGCCGAGATACAGTTGTGAACTTAAATCCGTTTAAAGTATCCCGCCAATCGTATCGAAAAATGAATGATAAAAAAAAAATATAAAAACTTTTCAATGGTAAGTAAATTCTAAAAACTTTTCGAACAAAGGGTGAAATATTAAATCAGTCAATATATTTATAGATTACAAATATAAAACAATAGCAGGATTTGATTACTTTTGCTTTTATTATTCACCATAACTTCCTTTCCTTCCTTGAAGTTAATTTCTTAAAAAACCTTTCAAATACTCCTGCTACCGGTTGCCATTGCTTTATTATTTGATGAAAACACTCTCCGCCCATGAGCCTTTTAAATTTCGGGAGCTGCGATTGAAGCCAAAACTGGTGAATAAAATAGATTTTGCATCATTTCGCATCATTTCAATTTCTTCCAACCAATTCACTGTTCTGAAGAAGAACAAACTGAGCCTTTCCGGCTTATCGCTCTTGCGGTCTTGTTTGTACGATCGCACTCATTTTACTGTAAGCTCTATTATAGTACCTGCTATGAAATGTAAGTTACAATGTTTTGTCCATTACGAACGCAATTGTAGGTGAATTCTGGCGCATTCAGTCGCTTCGTATACATTATACTGTGCTCTACTGTGAACGAAATTTATCACAAAGTCGTATATTTTAATATGTTTATTGTTATGCAGTCACGTAAACACCAGCCACTGTTTATGCTGATGTCACCATTGTATCAACTCTATTTCCTGCTTTTTAACCATAAGATACTTTCTTGTGCTCTTCGATGGTTGTCCGTCTGGCTGTTAGCATGTGCATGCTCTGTTTTTACACTATCAGCTAAAGTATATATACTTGCGTCATTGTCTGTCGCATTGAGTTTAATTCGTTAATTTAACACTAATTCAATTAACAACAGACGTCCGTACATCTTAACGTGTTCGTCCTGCACATGACGTCAGGTAAGAATAACACAGAAAACAATGTACTACGGGAAAAAATAATAACGTCTGGAAATGAAAGCAACTGCTACAAAAGGAAAAAACTCCCTTTCTCTCACTCAATGTCCTTCTCTCTCTCTTTCTTCATATATACATATATATATATATATATATATATATTTATGAGATGTATGTATTTGTATCTTTATAAGCTTGCATATGAAGAAAAAATATGTTGCTGCTGCTAAAGCAAAAACAAAATTGCGAAAAAAAAAACAAAGAATAATAGAAACAAAAACTGGGAGCCGCAGTAGCATTAAGCCGTCAGGCAAAGGAAATTTCAACTCTTGGAGTTCTTCAATCACTCATTCAGTTTATACATTTATATATATGTATATAACTATATATGTATATAAATATATATAGAATATATATAATTTTACACATCAACATTTACAGGAACGCAGCATGTCAGCACAGTTGTGCACAGTTAATATTTTTAAAGTGAAAGAAATATAAATGTTGTTAGTAGGTACTATGATTATATGTAGACGGACGTAGAGAGTTTCATACGTTTACGTGCATATGCAATGTAATGCTTTCAATATCCATCACCTGTAAATGTATTAACATTATCATCAATTACGTAACGTATAGAGGAATGAATTTTATAATCTTCGTGGACGATATTCACCCAAGGAAGCATCTAACTGACGCATATCCAGCGTTTCATATCGGTTTGCGGATAAGTCGCTTGCACGATGTTGACTTTTAAGGAATACGATCTCAGACGTTTTTCATCAATTCCGACAATATTTTTCTTTTACTTTCAGACAAGCTCTCGAGAATAGATTTGAATCTATATAAAGGAATGATTTGTAATATTCTGGAGAATAAGAGTTTTTTCTTTTTCTCACTTAGGATTCAAATTCGAACCTGCACGATGTCCAATATATTTTTCAAACTTTCTAATTCGATCATAAATAACGTACTTCGATGGCTCTCTATATTTACCCAAAATTTCAATCAATCAAAAATCAATCAAAAAAACAATGGATGTGTGCAATCATTACTAAACTCGTAGTTTACTCGAAGCTTACTTACATCAAGGTGTTTGCTAAGCAGGCAAAATATTTCAACGAATCTTCTACGTTAGACAGTCTAAAAAACGTTCCATTTAGTAGAAAAGATTTTTTAGTCATAAATATAAAAAATTTGATTTTCGTATGGTCCAATATATTTTAAGAGTATCCACTATCCACTATAGCTCGGATTACTAAAATTTTAAAATAACTTATTCTTGGACAATCTCGGCTAGACTTTTCAACCGAAACGTACATGAATACTAGCGGCGTATCGATAGTCGAAACCCCGAGTAGTTCAGATCACATAAAAAATGAAACCAAATTATAGGCTACACAAATTTATAGGCGGGAGCAAACGAATACCTCATAGGGATTATCGTAGACGCTCCTATATGACAAATATGTGTCCATCAGCCCTGAAACCCTAGAGCATCGTGGTGATGTGGGCTACTATGTTCTTAGATAGATGAAAGAAACTTAATCACCAACTAAGTGCTACGACTTTCGACAGTCCACTTGTCTTGAAATTGCTCCCATAGATTACAACACCTAAGGTAACTTATCTATTCCTAATTCGCCTGCGTTTCAAACGGTGAACTTGCAGTGAATCTTCTCGCAGTTCCACGTATTTTCAGTAATCATTCCTTCCCCTTTTCTATAAACCTTGCCAACTATCGCTGTGATTGTATCTACAGGAGAAATCCACTAAAAATCTGATAAATTTAACAGAAAGAAAAAGCCGCCATCAAATCTATCTTACTAGATAATCGGCAAGCTGGCTTTATTATCTTCTTATTATATTCACAATCTCGACTGGCCAAGAAGTGTCTCGGCTTACTAAAAAAGATATAGCCATAAGCTTCATAATATTATGAACCGACTACTGCGATTATGGAAACTTCGGCTAATTTAAGTTCTTGTTGTGACTATTAATAATTTGTAATAATTAAAAATAAACGCTCATATAAAAAATGGTTCGTGTGTAAGCGTGTCTTTAAAAGAAATGGACAAGACTTAGCTAATTTCGTTTCACGCAGCCGTGTTCCCTGCTTGCATTTTTGCTTAATTGTAAATACAAACTCGTAAGTAATAGATAATTTGATGTTCCACTTCTCGCCCAAGCTCGCCCCTAAAATGAATTGTTGAGTACTTTTCTTGCGTGTCTAGAATTACATTATAATTTCGAAATATGCATACTCCCTATGCACTAGAGTTGTTCTCTGATTTATAATTTACGCGGTAAGACATTTTTGGCGATCCCATAATATATGTATAGTCATGATTAGTTATGATATAGTGATGAATACACATGCTTATCCCTGTCTGCTCTTAGAATGTTTCTAATCGCAAAAGTTGAGATAGAAAACTAGGATCGCTTGTATGTATTCTCAGCTATGATGATTATAAACTGCAGCTTGTAGAAAATATTAGATTAAAGTTCGAAATAAATACTTGAAAACTCAATGATTCAATGCAGAAATGAGTTGGATTGTCTACAAACATGCTTACAGAACGCAAGGAATATTAAGTGTTGGCATATATGAGGGAGTTTTAATTAAAATCTACTACGAATACTTTCTAGAGTCATCTGAATAATTAACACAAAACTCCTTCGATAAGACAATTGACTCGGTGACAGCTAACAAAATACCTCCCAATCTTTCTTTTTTTTATTTTCTGCTTATAATTTGACTTATGAAAATGTCCTCTAAATCTGTTAAAGCCAAGATTTTGCCAGGTTATTAGGTCCTCCAAAAAACGGTTGATCTGAACATATCATAGTACTGCAAGCGTCTTTCTTTCTTTCTTTTTTCCTGCGAATTTACGAAACTTACGCAGAAAAAATGAAAATTCATATACTTTTGTTAATCACAACTGTTTTATGAAGTGCGCATCATTAGGTTCATTAAAGGGAACAAAAAATCCTTGCCTTAATTCGAAATCTATTTTAATAAACTGTTATGTATGCAAGTTGTTCACAACAATGGAGAGCAACAACAAATCCTTAATATTCTCAATATCGAATCGCTGTTAAAGTATGAAATGATTGAAAAGAATTTGCTAGTGCCGCACCTTAATTGAGCTATCAAATCGAAACGAACGGAAAAAAAAGTTTGAAATAAAATGATAAAAAAAAAAATTATTATGCTTGTGAATTTTATATCAAGCATTAAGGTATCAAGAAATTCGATCCATACTTGATATATTTTCGTTTAAATTATTTTTCCACGTTTTTAACACATTTACTATTACGTTCGGTTCAGTATTTTTGCAAGTACTTTATACACATACATAAAGGTATTTGTTCACACGTGTGAATGTATGAAGTGATCCTTTTATATTTCGTCTAAGGTGTAATTTTAATTGTTTATTATGCCACTAACACATATGCACATGCTTGCGTTTTTATAGAAAACAAAAAAATAAAAAAATGACTGCATTGAAATTATAATAGACATTTCTCGGTGGCGTATAAGTGTCCTCTTTCACATACCTTTTCTCTCTCATTCAAATTTCTTATACACATCTACACGTATTTATTTAAAACCATCCAGATGTGTGTAAATCAAGTGCTATCATTGCAATAAACTATTAAAACATAGAAACTAATGAATTTGACATAAGCAAAAAGAAAATGAAGAAAAAGAAAAAATGAGTAAATAAATAAAAGCACAGCACACATAAACAAAAAAAAAAAAACATTAAAAGTATTTATTTTTGGGGTTTTCGTATTTTCTGGTTTTTTGTTTTCCTTTTCTGACACAATTACCTGTCTTTGGCAATATTTCCGTCAGAGTTGCATTTTCATTCAATTTCCTTTTGTTGCGATTATAATTCCTTGAAAACGAACCTAAACTGCATGAAGAACTCGAACAATAACAGCAACAGAAGAGATGCTTATAAGCTGTTTCATATGAATTTCTATAGACGCACACGCACAGTTACTTACATTCTCATTCTATCCTTTTTCGCATTGTTTGTATGGATGATGGATGCCATTCTCCATTCTCGTTGTGCAGCAACATATTGTGCTATTGAAACAAAAGAAGCATTCAAGTGCTACCGCAAAGTGTCACTTACCAAGTATGTGCATGATGGCAAAACAAAAGATATTTTTGTTCTCAAAGAATATATATAAAGAAAGACACAAGAACAACAATTTAAAAAAAAAATAAAAAAAAAACAACACCAACAACAACAAGCTTAAGAAGACAAAAAAGAGCATAGGCAACAAGAACAATAAACTGGTGACAATAAAAATAAGTGTATATAGATAAGTGCATACATATGTATATAAATATATACGTTATATATATATACATATATATATATATATACGTCTCTAATTCGTGACATTGGCAACTGTTGCGCTTTGAATTATATTTGTTGTTGTTACTGCTCTGCCGACGAAAGCAATAGTAGTAATAATCACAATAGTGTACTTGCTGATGACAATATCGCAATAATGGTGATGATAATGGATCAATGTCAGAATTGCAATAAGCCGACAACCCGATAAATATTGAACTTTACACTGGTCTATTATTATATCTTTAAACATAATATCTATACAAAGGCAGCATAATGGCAAAGTAGACTTATATTATCTCCACAAACACACAACGGAGTCGCCAACCGACGATATGCGTACAGTGAGATTTACGCATGGAGATACGAACAAGTGTACGGAACGACAAAAAGCATGCCTATAATATATCGATTTATTATATTGAAACTGGTCGTTTTCAATAATGAATCTATAGTTTGAAAATTTTATAAGTAAGTGATTACGTGCAGCCAAGAGCCAGAGCCAGAGTCACCTTATAATTGTATTCCAATTAAATCAAATCATAAATTAATCTATCGGTATGAGTATAATTAACGTTTCTTAAAAGACTTGTCATTTAACCGAAAAAAAAAAAAATAAAAAAAAAAACTTGGTTCAAAAATAAAACTTTTATTACCAGCGTAGTGACCTGGTGGGCGTTGTTTTAATGTGATAAGAAACTATTTTCGATATAGCGTCAAATTTCAATGAAAATTTTTTATTTCTTTCCTTATTTTATCTATTTAAAATTTCATTAAGTGATAGAGAAAAGAAAAAAATTATTGGATATTATATCTTATGGTAATTACTTTATAGATGAGAATAAGATAAGTTACAATGCTATGCATTTGGATAAAAAGAAACAATAACGCTAAAGAACCAAAAGAAGAAGCTTATTATTATTATTATTATTACAAGACCGTTATCGTTCAATAATGTGAGCTTTGTCAGCTGGTAGATGGTAACTAGGTCCATAAAAGGGTTTCGTATTCTATTAATGGAATCAACAACTTGATGTTCGGAATATACCATAATTCTCATTGTACGTCTTAAAAAGCAAGCGCAAAGAATCGTGAAACTGATAGTTCATGCGGTACAACGGCCGTGAAAGTAATACAAAGTACAAAGTAAACCTAGAGAGTCCGTCTAAAATTTTTGAATAGATGCAGATTCTATTTCAAAGCATTGCCAAATGTTTGTTGAGCCATATAAGGCAATCAGTTAAATAGACGTAAGATGTAGCAGAAACAGGTTGAGAAAAAGCGTAAGATAAAATTTTATAAATATCAGACAGAGAACTGGAAATATTATTATTATTAGTAAAGCCTGAAAGAAAACTCATTCAATACACCCGATCAGCGTAATACGTTTTACTAAACAAAAACTTTTACTTTTTCGAAGGTATTTATTTTTCGAAGCAGACAGTAGACAGCAGACAATGGAATGTAATGGACTACAGTGGGCGGTAGATATCATCAAGCAATATTGAATCTTCTACGGAATGTAAACTCCTTTATGAAAATCGACTTCAGAATATTTTGGGGTGCGGTTACAAGGCATCAAATTTAAAAATTCTCATCTGTGAAAAATTATTGTCGACCATAGTATATGATGCCAATCGTGATCAGAAAATTATGCTGCAAGCCAAAACGACTAGTAAAGTCTCGGTGTCACGCTCCTGTAACATGTTCTGCATAGGAAAAGAATGATTAAACGTTTGATACTTGAAAAGATGTAGTACCTGCTAGCATATCAGGACGAATTTGTTAGACAGTGCTGATTCTTATCATTAATAGCAGTTTTCAAAACCTCATCTTTATTGGCAGATCGCCAAAATATCGAGAGTAATTAAGCGAATTAATTAGTTACTGGATTCTCCTCAGACAAAGCAAAAACAATTGATAAAGATGGAGAGTTGAATTGCAGGAAATTCGCGAATACGTGAAACCCCGCAAAAGCCCAGATGTGAACAGAAGTTTTGGGGAGGAAGCTCAGAGAGATCAAAATACTTACAGTTGATAAAAAAATCTTTCATCCTATTGCACTTATTCACCATATCCATCAAATCGCTTTCTAGGTTTGTGAACGTCTTCATAGATACGCTTTATCAGCATCAGCAACGCCATTTCAAATGCTGTGTAACATCTTTTTTGTAAATAAAAGTAACTGCCTAAAAGTAGCCTGACGATATGACTGCGCGGGAACAAAGCGGTAAAAACCTTTTAAAAAATCTACCTTAATGGCTTTGTCATAACTAGTAATCACAGGCAATCATTGACAAATTCGAATGGATTTTTCCTTCTATTTTTTTTATTACTTAAAATTTCGCGATACATTCATAAGATCACTTTCGTAAAAAAACACAAAGTAGCCAAATAAATTTGAAAATGTATTGTGGGTACCTAAACTGGATTTGTACATCTTGATATGATATATTGATATACAGCGTGATATTCGTAGTCGACTCAAACATGTTCTTCTTATAGCTACATAAACTGCACACATCGACCATGCGAAGAGTACTACCTTGATGGATTGAACAAAATAAACCAAATACTTAATACTTCGATAAACCGCCTTAAAATCAGGGATAAGTAAAATCTATGATTATCCTGATTCTATTTAGCCAAAGGTAAATTTTCGGCATGAAATTTCAAAGCACTCAAAAAGTCTGAAGGACCAATCCTCTATGGATCGACGATGAATGATTTTTAATTTATTTTGCGCGTCTTTATTACGTTTTAAATGAAATTAATTCTTATACATAAATATTTACATAGCGTTCAACTAATCTTTCACAGGCACAGACAGTGATGTCATTACATATATTCACGTACTTATGCATACATATATAATAAAGGGAAAAAATCTGCTTTATGTCGGGAAATGTTGTTTTGTTGCAACTTATGGTACAACACATGGAAAACATAAGTGTAAATACGACAAATTACTTGAGCTTAACCACCCATTATGCAATTGTCACAGTGTATATATGACATACATATACATCCATACGCGCGAGCATACATTCGCTTAAACATGAAGATGCGCTTTTGTTAAAATTAATTACTGGCCTTAAAAGACCGAACGCTGCTTAAGATTTAAGTTAGTAAAGTTATTTGTATTCTGTCAGTTATATATAAGTAGGCCGGAAGGGATAGAGAAAAGTAGGTAAAAGGAGAGAAAAAGAATCAAAATAACTTTTTATTTGGCTTTAAAATGAAAAATGTTTTCCTAGTAAATCATTTCGCGAAAATACGAAAATTGTAACCGTAACCCCAAAAAAAAAAAAAAAAAAAAAAATAAATAAATAAAAATAAAAAAAAATGAAAAGAATAATAAAAAGCGAAGGAAAATTAAGAAATTATTTTTTATTCAACATTTTTCGCTGCAAATACAAAAATTGTTAACAATTCTGCGCTCGTTTTTCTTTGGATGTTGCTATAATTACGCATTCTACATGAATGTAAGACGCGTGCACCACTATTACTCGTGCTCGTATTATTGCTACTACTGCCACCACTGCGCTGACAAGACTTCGTTTTCGCAAAATCGAAATGTGCAGCTATGTGTGAGCCCGTGTAGGTATTTACCAGCGAGAGTGAGTAACTTTGTATGTATGTATTTTTTCTTATTATAGTTGCGGTTGTTGTTGTTTTTGGTATTGTTGTTAGTGTTATATGGTGTTCCTTATAATTCCTTTAATATTTTAATGAAATTATACTTAATTAAAATGAAAGAAAATTAATCCAGTGCTCGTGAACTGCAATAAGTACGAATTTTGTTGGCTGTGAAATCTCCTACACCGCAGTCTTCTAAACTTCACTACATGAATACATATACAAGTACAAAAATATATATACAAGTATATATATATATGTATATCTATAAATATATATTTCTATTCTTTTAATGTAATTAACTGCGTTGCCTAGCAAGCAGAGAAAGGCGATGAGCTATAACATCAGCATAAGTAAAACAAGAGGAACTAAGAAATGAATGAATGAGCAACGATTTTATTAACTTTTTTTTCGTCCATCGCTTTTTCTTTTTTTTTTTTTTTTTTTTTTTTTTTCTTTTTTTTTTTTTTTTTTTTTTAATACTATATTTACCTCTCGTCCTGTAAACCAAGTCACCGTTGTATTACGATACCTTACAGAAAAAAAAAAAAAAATAAAAAAAAAAACAAGTGGAAGAAATCAGGCAATGTAAGGATTTTTCCTTTAAGCGATTTTTGTTGTTTCTTATTTTGTCCAACTCCGCGCGTAGTTGTACACGCGACTATATACAAACATGTGTACGTGACTAGCACTTTAACAATTCTCTCAGCGCCGTTTTCGTTTTCATATCCAAGTTATTGCTTGTTAAGGCGCTTTTATTACTACTTTTACATGGCTTTCTCACTATTGCAATCTTAACATTCTTTAAAAGGTTACTTAAAATATGTATCATTGAGTGTGTATTGCAACTTTGACGGTTCCCTTTTTAACTTTAGCTCGTTAAATCCCTTTCCGTTGTTGTATGACGATTTTCTGTAAACTTCTGAGAACTATCGTTTAGTCGCTTGTTCTATTATAAGTACGGTAAGCACTAATAACTTTAAATCTTTTAGAGATTGGTTATGCCATTAATTTTTAGTATTTATCATAAGTCAGCTTTAGAGTAACTTCTCCTCATACAATAATAATTCTTTCACAGATTCCATCCAATTTTCTTGTTCGTTAGTTATCTTTTACGTCACTTTTATGCCGCATTAATCACTACGATTTACTTCCAAAAAGTAAATAAATTTACAACTTTTTAACTATTTGCACAAAAAAGCAAGCAAAAAACTTTATGCTAAAACATACTCTCGTATTTCTATAATTTTTCACTTGTTTCATCATTTCTATTATTCTTCATATCTTCATTGCAGGGAGCGTATTGTGTTTTCGGGATGAATAGGGCGTTGATGTTTTCAAATAATGACGTAAAAAGAGATTTAACTTAAAGTGAATATTGGATACTCGTCAAATCGACTATAAATTATCAATTGTAGGCGTGTTTTTAACGCGAATTGGATCTCAATTTTCGTTCATTTAAATCAATCAATAAATTAACAAATATATAGATAAATGAAATCACTGACTAACCAGCAGATAGACACTCGAGAATAAATACAAACGATCAAGACTAAATCAACTCAAATTCCTGCCAAGTCAGTGCCAAGTATGTGCCTGCGTGTATTTGAGTTTGTCGAAATGTAAACGCAAACTTACGAAAAACCTAATCGTTTAGTGGCAAGTGTAAAAATACAAATAACAAGACTGAAGATCAGTTATTGCACGTTTCTCCGCATGTTTTCTACGTGAACAGTTCACGTGTTGGCAAACGATCAATTTTATATATATATTGTGTATATGCGTCAAACGGATAAACAAAACATTATATTCGACGAGGAGGGCAGGATCTTTGCACTAAACCATTCCAACTTTCATGGTACACATGTTAGGTGCACGATAAAATTGGTATTATTAGTTATTATTACGAAACTACTATCAAGGAGTTTTAGAAGTTTTAGGTCAATGACTATTAGAATAATCCAATCCCTTTATTGTATTTGGTACATATACATATAAAAATTTTTAATTGCAATAATGGTAAGAGTTAAGTAAATTGACCCATAATTAATTCTTTTAACTGGTTGGTAAATTTTATCCGGAAAGTTAGACATATGCATGTACCTGAGCGGTAAAAACATTTTCAACAGAGCCAAAAAAAAAAAAAAAAACAGGTAAGAACATTATAGTCGGGCAAGGCCGATTTTTAGATACTCTAATTCTACAACACTTCGTCTAATACCATCGTTCACTCAGTTTGGTAATAATACACCAAAAGTTACACATCATCTTGCAAAGGCATACTTTTCATTGAAGACCT
Source organism: Glossina morsitans morsitans (assembly GCA_001077435.1). Taxonomy (NCBI): domain Eukaryota; kingdom Metazoa; phylum Arthropoda; class Insecta; order Diptera; family Glossinidae; genus Glossina; species Glossina morsitans. The sequence continues at coordinate 7,361 of CCAG010003438.1, read as the reverse complement.
TGGGAAGAAGATTGGGAAACTCTCGTATTGAGGTGGTATCCAAAAAAGAGACCTATGTGATCAAAATTCGGTAAGATTGATTTCTATGTCTACTAATTATTATGAACTAATTTTCATCATGAAATATTAAAAATTATTCATGCTTACCATATACAGATTCAGTTTCCATAGGAACGGTTATATAAGAGAGAGTTCAAAAAATTGCCCCAGCCCAACCAAATTTTTCATATCAATTTAGAACGTCCTAATGTGAAGAGTGATCGAAAAATTGGAGCGATCGGAACCAAAATTTTCAATAGCATTCGTCTTTGGGTCAAAGCACTAAGCTCAAACCAAATTCCATTACCAAATTCCAATACCAAACTTCATTGAAATATCTTGAAAATGGCGGCCTGTTGTTTGGACATGAAAAGACTTGAACAAACATTAGACGGACAGACTGATAAACGAACAGAGAAGCTTAGAACTCAGAATTGTTTCCCGATTCGATCAGTATGATAAAAGTTGGATCCATCTTAAGCCCTTGTACGTGTCACGTACACATAAGTTAATATCCGCAGAGTACAATTATTATACAGACAAATTTTTTAACTCAGTAATAATTCGAAAATAAAGTCATTATTACTTCGACTAACAGATAGGAAACAACAACTTTTGACCGAAAGACGGGTTTTTTCGAAACGCCGCAACCTTTTAGTTATTTAAAAAAATTATTTTATGTAATTAACTTTATACTTTTTAATCTATCACAATTCAGCTTCTACTCTCCAAGCCAATATCGACGGGAGTGTTAAGAAAGAACTGAGCCACTGTGTCGTGACGTTCGTCGAATTAACACACTCAGCTAACAACTTTTCGCATCCTACTCTCCTAGCATTGCTAAATTGCGGCGCCGGCTTCGTTTAATTTAGATTTAACACTATATTAGACAGGTAGCGTAGCTTCGTAGGAGAAATGTACAGCACTATTTTCCATATTCGACCTTGCTTGTCTTATGAGTAATAAGTAGAAACCGTTAATTAAAAAACAAAAAAAAAAAAGAGAAAATGAAAATTTGATCACTTATAACCTCGCATAGGCCGATTTTCTCCATTTTTGAATCTGCGTACAAGAATTTCCAAATTTCTTATCAAATTTGAAGGCGACATCTTAATTTTTGCGACTAGGAGAGTGTCAGCAGCACACACCATACATAGGAACAGACACAGGTCGATTGACTTAAAATTGTACCTTTATACCTTATAGAGTCTCTAAAATTTCCTTTCGTACGTTGAAGTCATTAAGTCATGAAGTCATTCAATGGTGGGTATAAAAATTACGAATTGGAAAACCTTGAGTTGCATATAAATGTATCGATGTCTGTTTTTATGATCTAAAACTAATGCTCTGAGGAAACTTATGCTCTCCGAATGAAAATTAAACTATACAGTCTCACTGAGTCGCACTCGTTAAAGGGTTACAGTTAAGAAAATAATTACCTAATAATGGCACATATGCCCTTTCCCTGCGATATGATGTGAGAACAGGAACACCACGATCATTGGCCACACTTTTACACTTCAATAAATGATTAACGAGTCAGGGCATTAAAAAAAAAAAAAAACCTACCACTGTCGACATCCTCCAACAAATACTTTCTTGACACTGTGAGAGCTATGGCTAAAAAAGTGAACATATCGACAGAAATTCGGAAGCGCTACGCGTGTTTCACAAACGCTTTGCATCTCAGATAACGTTCATGTCGGCTATTTGTGATATGATCATTTAACATATAAAATTTCTACTTCAATAAATAAATAAATAAAACATCAGCTAACTCGAACCGACCATTTATGGTAATTGTTACTAGAAAGCATTTTTCAGTTTTGCAAACCGTGTCTTTGAAACGAGTTTACTAATGCTATATGAAAAAAGAAGAATTTGTACAATAACGCATTGGACTGATACACCATTTGTTAGTTGTGATAAATACGGAAAAACATGATAATAATAAAATGATAATAAGAAATACATATTAACAAATATATCAAACTTTTTGACACGTTGTACATACTGAAGTGCACATAAATTTTAAATTATTAAGTGACACTCGGGTATAATTATTGACACGTAATATACTGCTTAAAAGGTGAGATTGAGATAAAATTCTCGTACATATGCTGTGTGTATTAGCAACCGCGTTGATGAGATGGTTATTATAGCGTTTACGTAAACCATTTTAAGTCAGTAATTAATGAAAATCTTTTTCAGAGAAATTTTTAGACAAAAAAAGTTTAATCAAAATTTGATGATAAAGTAACGTGTGGAACCCCAACATATCAATTGCTTGCCTCATTTCAACGTCGTAAAAATTTTAGAAAAAAACCTTTTCAGAGAGACTCAAGCATTCTTAGGCATATGTATGGCAGCCATCCGTTCAATTTTGTTTAAAGATTAACTTTAACCAGTTAGCTGCGTAACTATTATTTATTACTAAAAGTCCATCACGTAAAACGTAATTAAAATGAAGCAAAGCGATACAAATAGTCGCATAATAAATGTTACGGAAAAATGAAAGCAAAATAAATCAGACTTCATTTCTGTTAGAAGAAATCTTAATAAGTCATTGGTCAAAAAAAAAACGCAACTGTTGTTGTTTCGGAAGTATATGTGATACAATTATTCCATTGGTTTTACCCACACCGCCCAATATCTTGCCATAACCAAGGACTATCTCCAGTTTTCTTATTATACAGTGTATGGGTAAAAGCTCCCATACCAAAGAATTTAACCAAATTTTCTAGCATTATAAAAAGGGAACATGGTATTAAATGAGATTTGTTCTACGTTTTACCGAAATTTTGAGTCGGTTATATTGATTCACAATTTTTTATTTAATATTTTTTTCTGTGACCAGCCACTCAGGCGACGTCTCCTATACTCGTAAATATGGTCTCGAAAGATTACAAGTATGAAGAAAGGAGTGAGTGGTGGCTGTGTCCGTCCTATATGAAAGTGGACATCTGGTACGGAGGGAAAAACCACTGCGGATAGGTTATTCTAAAAGCGCGCAGTGCAATTGAAGAACAATTAGTTGGTGTGTGGTGCGGTATGTGTGCACTTCCTGAGGATTCTGGGTAGTTCTGTTAAAGAACTGATTTGGATTTTTTTTTATCTCTTTAGAACACTTACTCTGTTTATAACTGTACATTAGTACAACATACTCATAAATATCAACACTTTCATCACTTATGAGTATCTCAACTCTTACTCTGGGCAAGATCTATATGCCTCCGTTCACATATGCGCGTTATACACTTATTTTGACCGGACATTTCCAAAAACCTAGGCTCTTGATAAAATAATTTAACACTTTGAGAGCATGTTTTGTCCAACGAGCATCATTTTGTATTCTCATGCGCTGAGTATCAACAGTTGGCGATTCTTCTACGTTGACAACGCGTCGGAGGCACCAAATTTAAATTGATATCTTTACTTGTCATACGCAGTTAACTGATTAAACAAGCTCTTGCTGATATTTAACAATTTAACGATCGCTCTAGAAAAATGCGATTATTCAGAAAATTCAGTCACAACCCTTTAAATACCGCAAGAAATACAAAATTTTATTCTTGCGGATATGAGGCTGCCGATAAGCTTTAACAGGCTGTACGAATTTTAAGATGAATTAAAAATTACTTCGTTCCAGCTCATCTTTCTTCAGTGGTCACCTTTTCTTCGGGAAAATGTCTTATGTGATAGAAACGGCTTTAAAATACGCCTCGATGGATGCTATCGGATCATTCCTAACATAACAAGCAATTGAATTTTATGCATTGCCCAGCCCCAATCGTTCACTCATTCGCCTCCTAATCTGTATGCATCCGCCAAAATCAAATTCTTATATATATTTATATATGTATCTAATCGTGATTGATAATGAAAACGAAATGATGAGTGGTACTTGATGAAAACGTAATGATCATGATATATATATAATTTCTTCACGCCCGATGCATCAATAAAAACTAGTCAGGTCAAGAAAATGGACTTGGTTTGATGCTTCAATTAATTCTAAGCCATAAAGCATTCGAAAATTACCTAACGTTTGATCCGGTTTAGGCTGTTACTTGGGTCAGACACATTTTGTTGTTTTGTTTGTGATTTCGTGAGTATTTTACATACAATATACCGCGAAATTGTGCGAACAAGTCGGATGGGTAACTTTTGTGAACCAAAAGCGGATATGAACTCCCCAATACAAGAAGTATTTCGCTTGTCTTTTGGGTGAAAAATTGGCATTCTTGTTAAAAGTTGGTTATCTTTCAGTGTTGCAGTGATCTGGCGAATGCCAAAGGATTACATTATTAACTGTTATTTTTGCTTAAAAGCTCCTATTAGAAAAGGTGTGACCAAAAAGAAGAAGAAGTGCCCGTATCACTAATACACCAGAGAAATTGACTGTGATGATATAGGACAAGGTCAACATACCGCGATCTCTGAACTGGCTAGCGCTGGAACGCACAAAATTAATCAAAGGGAACAGAGGAATTTTGTGAGAGATTCAGACTCATCCAAAGAGAACACGGAACTGGCGACAAACTTAAAACTGGTGCTATTTCCGTCAATTCCAATCGCTCATGCCATGCCGTAGCACTACAATTTATAGAGGCTTAAAGATAGTGGCATCTTGTTAAGGATGCAGCAAAGTGATTGGTAACGTCAATCTCTTAAAATCGAAGGTAAAAATATATATAATATTGATAACAGAGTTTAAAATGGCTCATATATACGAAACGACCGTAACAACTACAATATATATTCCTTTGTATGTATACTTAAGATTTGCTGAAGCACTCTAACTTATCTATTCAAATATAAAACATTTTGATTGAAGCAAATGCATTATACACATACACAGAAACATTATAGCACTGATGTGTTAATCTTCTAAACAATGCAAAAGTAAATGCTACAGCATTGTTAATATGTGTATATATTTGCTTGGTATCTATATATGTGTTTCATTATAAATTCCCTTTTATTAGTATTTGCAAATATTTAAAATTAAAGTTTTAGTTTCTCTTTTCAAAATTACACTTTTGCTCCAAGTAAATATGCATAGGTACGCTTCTACATGAGAACATAGGGTTGCCTCGTATAGCAATTTCGAAAATTTAAATATTTAATCATTCAAGTTCGCACAACATATCTATTTAGAAAGACTATAATGTTTTATTATAAATTAAACAAAGTGTAAAAAGAGTACACATTAAGAAAATGATAAAGAAGTCTACACTTGCCTTAAGGAAAATCTCGAATACCTTAGATAAGCACATAGCGAGAAGATTTATTAATTCATTTTCTCTTCACAGCGATAAGCATGTTTTTGAAACGGTATATACGAAAAGTGTAGAGTAGAAATCAACCAGTCAAACTAAATATTACACAGTACACAGTTCTTACGGCATCGAAGTTAATACAACAGTTTTGTGGAGAAATTATACATAAAAACTGACAATGCTTTCATTTCAAATGATATTGACAGAAGACGTACTTTCGTAAGACCACTTACGATTCCGTACATATCCCAAGTTTAATAATACAATTTGTTTATCAAAAAAAAAAGTGCATTTTGTGGGAAAAAGTTTGTATACAGATTAGGTATGTGACTAAGTTTCTGCTGATTTGTTAGCAAAATTTAACGTGTAATATAAAAAAAAAAAATAATACAAGATATAGAATTCGAAGTATTGTCCATCCTTTAGGTAGATTATGAATTCCTTACCAAAAAGAGAAATGGTATTTTGAAACTGAGCACAAAAACCCTATTTTTTGGATAACGTCATAGAAATGTAAGTAAGCCCTGTTTGAACGGAAAATAAAGCCACCAAATAAAATCATTGCTAGACAGATATAGTAATGCTTGTTAATAAGAATGGGGGCATTGGTTTCCCAGTCAAATTTCATCAAGACGAAAACTCAGGACGTCATGAATTTTCGCATAATGCGTCCGTTTTTCGTACCACTTGCATCAACGTTCTTTAGTGATGCTTGCATTTATTTGGAATAGTCGATAATACATTACAACCACCTTAACCCAACAAATGGGCTAGCCATGCATGTTCAACCTTTTCCATCGATGTTCTGCATAAGTCGCTTAGTCTACATTGTGGATATTTGAATATCAACGCTTCTATTGTTCATCACCTGTAGCGATTCGTCAACGCTATCCATGGAATTAAGCACGAAAAGAGATATTTACTGCAAATGGCGTTTTTTTTTTTTACCCTGTAAACTGGATCTATTCAAAGATTGTAGAAACTATGCTCCGTAGACCTTCTAACATAACTTATACTGTTACGTGAAGCTTAAGCCTGAACACTGCGATGGAAAAGTCATAATTACATTTTGTTACGTGGCGGACTACTATTCAATCCTCCAATAACTTTGTATTCAAGGAAACAAAAATAAAAACAGCCGATTATTCCGAGATTTTCCTCGACCCCGTGAGGTATCTTCGATACCGATTAAAAATTCCTGGGATCGAATCAATTTTAACATCACATTTGTTCAAACGGATCGCTTATTCAACATAATAAGACCCCACTTTGCACATCTTTATTGCGGTTGCTCAAGAACTGGACGATAATGATTAAATGCCCTATTGAAAGTCTTTTGCACCTTCAAAATCTTTACTAAAATCGTTTTGAAATCCCCGTAAAGCATTTTTGCAACGTAGTCTATTCGATTGGTAACATCAAAAGTATGCTCCAAGATATTTGATTGAATTGATTATGATATCGATCGACAAAATCGCCAAACAAATTTTGCTGTCTTTGTAAAACAACTGATATTCTAAGAATCAATCGAACATAGCGATTGTAATTTCAGTAGAAAACAAACAAAGAATACGTGGGACAAATCTTGGAAAACTTTAATATCTCGACATTAATTTTTAGACAACTATGAGCGGGTTATAGTACATCAACATGTAAACAGCTGCTACAATTGACTATTTATTGATAAAAATATGGAGTGGTCGATCGTTATCAAAGCGACTGAAAGGGTATGCCCATCAATAATACACTGTAGTCTTATATTATAGCATTTCTTTCCCTATTAGGTTCTCTTGGTGGAGGTCATCTAAGGATGGCCAGCGATACCAAGTGGGCTGGGGCACAGATAGGTGTGTGTTCTGTGCGACGACAACCTTGGAAGCATTATTTTCCTTGAGGAAGGATAGTCAGGCTTGGCCGTCCGGGACGTGTGGAGAGTCCGAAGGCAAGAGCGAAAAGCGTACAGTATGAGATCACCCAAAGCTGTATAGCTTGGTGTAAGTTCTGGTTTGAACGATAAGCCAAGAAATTAAAGGGTGTCCA
>CCAG010003435.1:0-11656 GCA_001077435.1 Glossina morsitans morsitans | reverse complement strand
GTACAGTTTTTTCTGCTTTTGAAAACTTAGGCGTTCTGAGTTTACGCTGCGCTGTATGCGCCCCCTTCAACCGATTTGATCCATTTGCAACACCAATCTGCTGCTTACGGGATTTGCATATGTTCCTACCAAACGTAAAATAAATGTCTGAATTTCTTCAACCGTTAGAGTGATTACCAAGCACGTCGACACAGATGGACTGGCGGACATGTCTACACCGATTCACAATTTGATATACTGTTTCAGAATAAAAACACTTTATATTTCCAATTTCCGTTATGGACTTTCTGCCTCTACCTCAGCAGCCCATATCACTCAAATCGACGGCGTTTCTAACCGCGCCACTATTGAAGAGCGCTGCTCGCTTTAATAATGAAAATACGGCAAATTAGCAGCATCCAATATATTTTAGGACACAATAGAACTAAACCCGTCTCAATAAGTGCCGGTGGTAGGCAGATCAACTATAACACAGATAGATATGATATTTATTGCATTTCCTTGGAAGATCTCTTATCTGGTTAGATATTTGCATTCAACGAAAAAATTTTTTGAATTTATAATGACTGCCACTATTAATGGGATTTTTACGAAAAAAAAAGAAAATCTCAAAAAAAACTCTGTGTCTCAAACGTTCCTGTTTGACAAAATTTCCTTTGTCAGGTTTAATTTATTTGGCAACTGCTGCAAGTATGTAGGAAAACATGATTGATGGCTTTTTCCGTGTTCTCTGAGACTAAGATCCGCGTGTACAACACGGTAGATATGAGTCGTGACTACTAAATCAGTGTTCGCGTGTTCAAATCTCATAACATACTTGGTCGCAGCTACAATTAGTGCTGAGTCGGTTAAGTCAGAGCAATCACACATTTGAGGACACCCACTATGCCGCGCTCGCTCCATATCTCCTTGCCTTTGCTTACCTCTTTGTAACCGCTACCGTATTACGAGCATAGGGAACATTAAAAAAAAAAAGAACAGGAAACAAAGTATTCGTTGTTGTCTTGGCGTACGGTAAACACATGCCGATTCATGGGTATATTCTTCGTAAGATATATCTGGAAATATTTTGGAATGGTTCTCTCGAAAAGCTCAAAAAAAACGTATATATATAAACCTGTGATATGTAGCCTTTTAGTTTAGGAATGAAATTTAAATTTTAAATCTTTTGGGGCTGGAAGGACCCTTGTTCACCATAATCAAAAATAAAAAAAAGATCAAATGCTTCTGTCGCAGTATGCGAATGAAAATTTTTCTTTCGATGCTAAACAACTCTTTCGAAGGTGGCTTGTTTTGGCCGTGCGTTAGTTCCCCTTTGGATGGACTGGAATATATGATACTCTGTAGACAATTTCAATATTCTTCTTTTGTACCATACACTTCTTCTCTTTTTTAGTTGATGATGTTGGTCTTATTAGGCTGCCTCTTAATAAATCCGCGAGTAGTTTTTATTAATTTTCAACGATAAAGTCAGATCGTTATTTGTTATCACGTCACGGCAGCGGAGAAATTCTTTCACGTATTTCAGAATATCTCCGATCTGTACAATGTTTTTACTAACATTAAAATTGAGACATCAATTATTCTTATGTGTTTGTTGATTACCCAAGAGAAAATCTTGTTAAGTTTTTGTGGTAGAAATGTTATTTCATACTGACGATGTTAATCTCAGCCGGTGTCCTCTCTCTTAGTTTGTATTGTGCAACTAACTGCAACAGCTAAATTGGATGGCAGACCTCACCCCACATTCTATGGCGATTTCCCACCTAGATATTAATTGAAACGACTAATGTGCGGAATAAACTGATTGGGATTGAGGATCATTCCAATTGTACGCTTGGTACTTACTTTGCGATTCTAATGCGATTATCTAAAAGGAAGGATTGTGAGAGAATTAACGGTTAATTCTGATGCACACTCATATCAATATTACATCTAACCAGTATTAAATATCGTTATTCGTTGCTTAATAAATGGACTAAACTTCTCACACTGATGCTACCTATAAAAGGACACTATTAGGGGAATGATAACATCGCTATTTTGCCATCTTTTGCATACAAGGCACATAAAATGGTTTTTTTTTTTTTTTTTTTTTTAAATATGGTATGTATGCAAGTATGTATATGCATTTATTTGTATTCAAATGCCATTTGCCTTATATATTCAATCAAAATTCATGACTGGTACTCTAACGAGCGCACACAGCCCGCGCACTTCTCTTTTTGTTACTCCTGCCTGGACATAGTTGTAAATTTTTAGTTTTTTAGTTGCTAGATTTTTTATACTTCTTTTTTTATTATACATTTTTACAACGATTATTGAAAAACGAAGGTAAGTTCAACATCTCGTACCCCTTGGAACAATTAAAACATAAATACATTAAGAAATTCCGAGAAAATGCTTAACTAAGACTTAACTGAGACAATTTAAATCTATTTCTAAGATAATTTTTAGTGTTTACTAGAGTAAGCGCTTATGTGTAATAAATATTCTTATAACAAGTCGCTAACAAAAAGAGAGTTTCGATAAACAATAAATCGTCACTGACTACAAAATTTTATCATCGTTTGACCGATGTACAAGCAATTACAGGCAGCCATTGTTTCATTCTCTTCCAATCACATTATATGATACTGCGAAAACCAACCATTCACAGAGGATTAAATAATTAAAAAAGAAAAAAAAATTGAATTTAAACGCAATATTTCGCAACTTCGCTTGAAAAACTGAAACAATACTTTTTCCGAATGATGATGCATTTAACCAGTATGACCTCTTACGTAGACACTGTCTTCTAGTTTCATTTAGTTGAAAACTTGATTCAAAATATTAAAGAAACATCCAAACATTTTCGACCAAACACTATTCAAAATTTTCAATGAAAATTAACTGAAGAGCAATGCGCCAGTACCTCGTGCCTCGACTTTCGATAATCAGGGCGTATACAAAACTGTTACATATCGTTAATTCAGCTATCTTCACCGTTAACACCGGTCAACCGGGCGTATGCATTTAAAACGGAGAGAATGGGTTAAAGAAGAGCGCCTCCACTCAAAAATCTTCCAGAATATCTATTTTTTGTGTGGTGGCTTAAATTATCTCTTGAATCTCTCTTCAGTATGCTCGAAAGGACGAAGATTTTCAATTGTCCAAAAATTGGTTTTTTCGAACACAATGGTATGACTGCGCTGCAAATACTTGAAAACTCGTGCGATCTTTCACAAGGACATGTAGTGGAACTCCGAACATTCTTCCGAATTCCATTCGAATTTTGTCTAATACCTTTAAATTGTCATTTAAAAGGCAAGCATGTACGAGAGTTTCGAAAAGTTGATTTGGTTTTTGTTCGTTAATAAACGATGTTCGGCATATCCTTCGGCCGCAAATTGATCTTTTTTCATTCCAATTTCATGCGAATCGTATAAATCTTAATACTTTGAAAATTCCATACATATTTCATGTCGATTAAATGATTTCTTTTTTTTCCCAGATTCAAATTTGCAACAGTTAGACGGTTCAAATTCAATGCGTGTTGTGAGAGAGTGGCTCCGCCGTTGTCACTAGGTTATGTTTTTCAAAATTAATTTGTTTAAATACTTACACAACTTTCTGTAGTATTGTTATTCTACTACTTTTTTTTCTTCACTAGAATATCTTCATAGAAACGGTTTTTGCAGGCTGCGACAAGGCTGTTGCTTCCAAGGTCATCGTGATGCTCTAGTATTGTTAAACTTCCTTATGCACCACAACTACTAAGACATAGTAAGTACATTCAAATATTGCCTAAACTTTTCGCTACCCATATATTGAATTTATTATTATTATTATTATTATTATTATAAGGCTTTCGGCTTTATTTTTATTAATATTATTATTATTAATATTATTTTTATTATTATTATATTATTAAAAACTCTACCGCGCTTGAGATTTGAACCCACGACCATTGAAATGCTAGTCGAGATCCTTGCCTACTCGGCCACTCAGGCGGATTATATTGAATTTAATATCGCTCAAAATAAAAAAACAAAATACTGTTTCTATGTAGAAGAAATGTCTCGTAAATTTCAAACGTGAAAACCTTCAAAACTTTTTAAAAAATTAACAAATTACCAGTGATGCACATTAGTGCAGAAATAAAAAGAAAGTAGCTGCGCGGATCTTTTAAAATAATCCAAAATAAAAGTAATTTGCAGTCGCCATCGAAACATCTCGACCCAAATAGTTACATTATTATTACGACAATGGAGAAGTCGTAACAGAGGAAGCACAGTATCGGAAAACTATCGTTAATGCATGAAAAAGACTCACCATAAAATCATTCTCCGCGTTATTAAAGTAACCCTTCGCACATAGAAATAAACAAAGGGTTCGCAAGAGCGAACTAACTGCTGATATTTCTCTCTTCTCTATTTTGATATTCAAGTGATAAACACGTTCTTTTCCTTTTGTTTTGTTTGTTCATGATGTAATATACACGTATTGGTGACCACGACGACAAACTCAGCAAAAAAAAACATGATTGGCGAGGATCAAGGCAATGGCGTGTACTATTATCGTGCTGCCATTTACTCTTCAAACTGAATAGAACAGCGGCAGGATCCTCGCTGGCCTGCAATAAGAGTTTTCTCAGTTTGTGTGATTTAATTGTGTTCGTTGTAAGGTATCCAAGATTTGGAATTAAAGTGAGTTTAATTTTTTTGCCTTTTTTCTTCTTATACCCATCACCGAAGGATGGGATCTGTCCGTATGCGTAATGTGTACTGCAAAAATTCTGGCGACCGCATAAATGAATCTATTGACTTGAAATTTGACAGCAACATTGGAAGTTCTTGCATGCGGGCTGATAATGAAAATGGCTCAAAACGGTCCAAGGACACGCCAACAGTACTACGTAAACTGAGATCATCTTTGCTTTTCAAAGGGAGTAAAAACTTTGTTTTTTGCTACTCACTCGTAATCTACGGCAGATAAATGTACAAAAATTTCACCGCACATTCGATGGGCGGTGCTACACTACTTAGACAAAAATGGAAAATATGAACCACGCCTAACCAATATTATAGTGTTTGAAAGCTTCATTTCTTTTTTCATTATCTCTATAAGACGAAGAAACAAGCTTCAAAACCCCCGATTGGCTATGTAAATTCTTGGACCGTTTAAAAATTTTAAATGCACCTAAACATGTCCTTCTGGTCGTCTACCCATCTGTGTGTCTACGCAATTGTGTAGTATTTGTGATAAACATTCTTCGGTTAACGAAAATGACGATATCGCCAAACAAATTTGCAAACGACTTTGGAAGTGACTTAAACTTTCCTATGCGACAAAATCTTTTATTTTGAAAATGGAAAAGATCAACCGCGCCCCCTTTCCATATTATAGAGCATGAAAATTTAGTTCTTTTACTTTTTTTAATCTTTTTTAGGATTCCCTGTGACGGGTATAGACGATTCGGTCAAGGCCGAATATAATTTTGTTACTTGTTTCATTTCACACCGATTTTTAGTTCCTAGCCCAGATGTGTTTCATTTTTGTTGTTTTAATCCGAAACTGTTATTTTTTATTTTGCATTCATTTTCAATATACACAAACACTTATAGCCATGCATGTATCTATACATACAAGCACGCCTATATTCGTTTTTATATAGAAATGCATACAGTTCATCGGTCTTTCCATTAGTGACCTTTTGTTTCATTATTTGTTTTATTTATAAATAAAAAAGGGAAAAAAAGGATGAAAAAAATTTGATGAAATTCATTTAGAATTGATTTAAAAACCATTTCGTTAAATGCTGTCAGCTGTAATCTTTTAATATGACGTTTTGATGGTTGATTTGACTTACATTTATCTCGTTTTCTTTCTCTTTCTTTTTTTTTCATTTTTTTTTTTTTTTTTTTTATTTGTTGTTTTTTTGCTAAAATTGTTTCAGTAATACACGTTAGGGCTTAGCAAATATATTTTTGCTGATTATTTGAATTCGAAATTTATTTACTCAAGGATTTTAGGGTGAAAGCTGAATATCTAAGTATTCGTTGGAATTTTTTGTTATCTTGAATCCTCTAAGAATTACTTAAATAAAAAATACAACGACACTGCAAAGCAGCTAACTACGCCAGCCTTAGTCAGAGTTATTGAAACGAGTGCACACGCGGGAAGACTAACACAAATAGCTCTGAAATTTCGCTGGTTTTCGTGAAAATATTTATCTCTGATATTTGTTTTCTTCTTTTTTCTTCTTCTTTTGTTGTTGCTTAATTCCAGCAATAGCATGTTATGATTAATGTAGTTATGTATGTGTACTATTAGTAACTATATATGAAAATGATTTTTGAGTTTCCTTCCGCGCCACAACGGCAAAATTCAGTTCAGCATTTTTCTAACCAAAAATTTTTTTATTTACAATGAAACGTTCCGCACAAAAAGAAAAAACGCTCACATACTTATATGATAATACATATCACAAGCAGTCGTACTGCAAGCGCTTCAATAAAAAAAGTATTGCGAATAATATCTTAAAAAAAATTCCGCTTAACTGCTATTGAGCTGAAAGAATCGCTTATGAATTCATTTCTCTATCACATCCGTTTTTCTTCCGATTTTCATTCTAACTAAGTATATATGTATTGCTTGTCGAATTAGGAATATGTTTCACGTTGTGTATTTGCAGTGGTATTTGGTAAATAAAATTTTCATACCTTAACTTAAAGTTTCCTAATTCCCGATACTTTCTTGACAGCATACGTATTGATGATAAACTATATTCACATATTTTAAAGTACATAGCGAATATGTTCATATAAAAACTAACTCGCTACTGTTAAAAATCAAGATCGCATTTAAATATATTTGTAATATATATGTGCATTAAAAAAATCTCAAAGAATTCAAATTTTTACCAAAAAAAAAAAAAGAAGAAGAAATAAGTTAGTTATGATATGTTTGCATATAACTTTCTCTTGCGGCATAGATTGGTTTATCATTGCGTATACAGTAAATTTTATTTGCATAATTTTAATATTCTCAACATAACCCATACCGTGATTCGAACTTGATGTTCATATTAACTCAAACAGCTATCCAAGCTATGCGTGATCGCATATTTTGCAAATTTAAGTCTTATTCTTTTGAGATTACAACTAAATTTCTCAGTATAAGAGGATGGAAGGAAACCGTTCGTAGCGTCGTTCTTAATAGGCAGCTTTCAAGACGCGATCTTTGGCATTCCACATGTTTTTAATAACAGGCACTCTTCTAGCGGTATAAACAAGCTAAGTTTAGAAGCGATCTCGGAAAACGAAAGAAACTCTTTAGTTTAAAAATAATCGTTTTACAGGAAGAATGACAAAAGGTTACCGATCAATGTGACCCATGTTCAGCTTAATAAAAACCATCTGAAATCTACGGCAAATATGTTTGAATTTTTAGATTTTGCTTTTATGTTTATGTAACAACAACAAATTGCACTCTTAATATTTTTATATTTTTCGACATCATCGTGTAAAGACTGAAGTTAACTGAAGTTATAGCGTTTGTGAAAAAAAGTTTCAGGCATTTTTCAAATAAATATAAATTATGAATGGATCAACCATCTATTTCCATATCTACAATCATTGTCCACGCAATCCATCTTCCATATGTCAAAGAAAGGTATCATTACGCAGCGAATTGTTTGTCTATAAAACAAATGCTCCAAAAATCAATCGCATGTTTCGATTTGTTTGACAGAAAATTAATGTATTTAATTAAATTCGGATCCAGAGTTACATTTAAGTCCACATTGAAGTTCCGTTCAAATCAATTTGATTGAATAACAAAGGTTTCACATAGGTTCCTGCCTATGGTTACTGGTTAATTTAGCGTAACCCACGCCCCCCCAGTAAGTTGGACAATCCCTATAAGCTAGAGGACCAAACGACAATGGTGTCCAGATTGTTTACTGGATATGGCACAATAAACCCGCTCTGGTAAGTTGTGGGGCCCACCCTAACCTCAGTTATTCCGTTAGGGAATGTGAAAACCACAGCCAGCACGAATACTTCCCGAAGGGCCCTACCCAAGCAGTCAGGTCACAATTGGATTAATCAAGCGAATCACAATTGCCGTCATATCTTATTGACAATCTGACTCTATGATGAACTACTATGAGATGAATTAACTGATCATAATTATACCCAAAGACTTTCGTTTCGCAACTACGTTTGCTCCTCTGCCTATTTTGTAAAAAATGAAAAGTTTCCGTTCTTTTATTTTTATTTTTATTTTTATTTATTAATATATTTATGTTGTCCTTTTGTTTGTTAAACAATAACTTTGCCTTTTTGCTATCGAACAACTTGAATAGAGGAAAATTGAAACTGAAGGGAAAACCTTAGCCAAGCATTTTTTAGTTTCGATATTATTTCCTTCAAAATTATCTATTAGTGTATAAAACTGATCCGTTCAATCAGTTTATATAATTAGTTCCTTATTTATCACTTGAAATTCTGAATGATTTTGAACTCTAGTCAATAATACTATAAAATAACTTCAGGCGCTTATACTTGAAGTCATTTTCAATTTCAAGTTATTTTCATTTGCAATAATGCATAAAATTAAAATTATACGCACATTACCTGAATCGAGCTCAATTACGGCATAGGCTCGCAAGAACTGGAAAAAGAAAGCAAGGAAAAGCACATGTGTAATATAAGGAATCTGTTTTAAAATGGTTCTTGAAAGCCCATCTCACTTAACCTAAGATAAATAAGAAGAGTCGACAAAATGATATCCGTCTAGATGCATGTTCGCATGAACAACTACTATAAACAACTACGTTTGTAAAGCTTAGAACGTAGTATAGTAGGGAATTATAGGTATATTATTTAAATGGCGGGCGCTTCGTTCATTTCAGAAGATAATGTTAAGGTATAATACGGAATTGGGAGGGTTGTGATATTTGAACCAATTGGTCATGTCAGTTGGTTCGAACATAGACTTAGAGGACAAGGCAATAACATTTTCCTTTCTTGCTCATCCATCCATTGTAAAGGAAGGACGTAAGTTTTATCATAAACGGCAATCCGTATAACTTACATTTCATTAGGAGCCTAATCTTTAGTTGTTGAGTTAGGGAAAAGAGGCCAAAGACTTTAGACTGTGGAAATAAATGGTGTAGCATGATTTTAGTTCGAATATCCGTACAAGTGAGGAATTGTAAGCCTTTTTTTGTTTTTATAAGATATGAACTTACGATCGTAGCAGTTAACTCATAATATCGATAGTTTAGCCTAATAAGACACAATTTCGATAAAAGGGTTTATTACGTGCTCGTATGTAACATTAAGCATAATACACACGTGTGATGTGATCTTCTTCTCGTGGAGATAGAGTACAGAAACTGAAGTTATTCCTCTTATTCGAACGCCTGGAATATAGTGTAATCTTGTTTTGATTACGTCCCTGTACAGCAAGCAATAGGGACGAATCAAGAAAAGCCCTACACTTTTTATTGTTAGTAACAATATCTTTAACTTTGTTAACTCTCCAGCAACACAAGATTTTCAATTTTTATATGTATTATGCAGATGTTTCTCTTATTGATTTATATCCGAAATACGAAAATTTAATGGAAAGACATGAGCTGTTCAGGGCTTCTTCAAGCCATTTGTGTGCAATCAAAAAACAGTGTCATATAATGTTCTCGTTAAAGATTAGAAGAACCGACAGATGATATAATTTGCTTTGCTTCCTCATGAAAAAACTAATTATCTAAAATATACTATTGTAGCTGCTGACGCGAAACTAATTAAGTAATTAGTATGGATGGGTGGAAATTTAAAGTTACAGGTAAAGTATATGCCAAGCTGGATGATTTTCCATTACATTCCTCTTTGTGACAAACATTCGACTTGTCTCCTTTTTTTTTCTTTTTTTTTTTTTTTTGTTTAGACAACAGTTTTAAAGCTATAACAAATTTGCAATACTTGTTGAGAGGTTTTTGAGACAAGATCTGCTTGGGATTATTTTTATAACTGTATATGTTATATAAATTAATTTGAAAGCATCGGTTGAAAATTTAAGGAGCAATTGAAAGATGTTTGGAAATGGCATCAATAGCGTATTTTTTTTTTTTTTTCGGAAAAACAATGTTTATAAGTTGCACAATCTGTCCACCGAAAGCCGAGGACGCCTCAGCATGTCAATAACTGATGAAAACGTAGAAGCTGTAAAGACAATTGTTATGGAGAATAGTCAGTCGAATCACTATTAGAGAAGTTTTTGATGATGTCGGCATATCGGTTGATTTACGCCATGCAATTTTCTCAGATGTTTTGGGCACGCAAGGTGTGGCAGCGAAGTTTTCTCCCAAATTATGATAATGCGCCAGATCGCAAAACTGAAAACGGGATGCTGCCATGATTATGGAGATGAAGACCGCATTGTTGGAGGAGCGCTGGCACAAGTGGCATTTTTAAGGGGGATTACTTTGAATGGCATAAAATAGATATTGATGCATAAATAAATAACATTTGAAAAAAAAACAAAAAGACATCTTTTTCTTTTTAAACAAACCTCGTATGCGCTCAGTGTACAGAATGCTTCATACAACTGTATCAATGAAGCAAATTAATTTGTTATGTAATATCTAAACGCTACCCCGAGTGTATAACAAAATCATTATAGATATCACATAAAATAATTAAATTATTTTATTTAATATTAATGAACTGCTTGCTTTGCATGTGGTAAGTTTTTGTGTAAAAATAAGCGAATAGATGAACATATCTACACACAAATTTCATGTGCTCACACAGGCACATTTGTAACATGAGATTACTATATGGTTAACGTGAATCCACAGTAAAATCATTAAATTAATGTTTTTCTCTCAACGCCGCAACCTTATCTGACTGGATATTTGAAATAAAGAACCGTTTAACGAATGGATTAAGCGCATGTTCGGTAGATGTGAAATATAATACAACATTTACCGGAGTATGAAAGTGCGGTTGCGGTAAACTATTATTACTGTAAAACGTATATATATAATTATGTATTGAAGGCGCTTCTGTTCGGCATTCATTTCCCCGCGTTTATGCAGCATGTTACACCACTTAATGCAATCACACATCGTAGGCAAACTAATTAAGAGCGAACTAAGGCCCAATGGCCTATGGATCCGCTACTGCGCTTGAGATTTGAAGCCACGACCATTGAGTGTTTGGTCGAGATCGCTTGCCTATTCGACCACTCAGATGGATGAGCGTGAACTTAATCTCAAAAAAAGTCGGATAAATATTGTTACAATAAACGCTCTTTATGATTTTAGGTGTCTGCCGAACTCCTTCTGATATTAGGCTCGTATCGCTGTGTTCTGACTTTTCAAATTACCGTTAGTTTTATTTACAACTCTTAACAGATCTAGTTGCAAATTATTTGGAGAAACTTGTATTTATAACGTTTTAATGCTTCTTTTTCTTTAATACGTTCGTACGTTACGATTCAACACGCTTGACTCGACCCCGTCTATAATTATACTACTTAATTACCATTTTACAAGCTAACTACTCAATAGCTAATTTTATTGCTTACGCCTTTTTATCTGTGAAATGTTCCCGGAATTGTTCTTACATTTTCTACCATTTGTCAGCTGCATCAGCAGGTAAAC
>CCAG010003433.1:0-11382 GCA_001077435.1 Glossina morsitans morsitans | reverse complement strand
GTAAGTTTGAATCACTTTATGCATCGATCTACGCATGTCTTACAGCGTTTTTTAAGGTATTTTGGGAAAAATAACGTATTTTCGCCCTCCTTGTCCCTTTGTCTTTCCTTGTTTCTTTCTGACCGTCATCGTGTTACACAAGCAGGGCACATCATCTGAGTGATTGATCGTATTAAAAAAGAAAAGCGCTTTCAACATCAACTTACTTCATATGTCGATAAAGCGTTCCGTAGTCTGTTGTAATAGGTTTGTTTTTACCTGCTTCATCGTCTCTAACTTTACCTAATGTTTCTACCTCTACCTTTGAGTTTGCAAAGCAAGTAAGCTGGTCCCCATTACATTGTGTCGTTAGTTCTGTTCTGCAATATCTGCAACTTTCATATTGAAAATCTCTGATCGCTTCGAAATCGTTTTATTCTTTTATCGGTTACGGGTTTCTCCAAAGCGTGTGCTGAAGCCTGCGACACAAATCAAACTATAATAATTTTTGGGCCAATGCGTTTTCCAAAACCCGCGGCCGTATATAATTAAATTAATGCAGAATCATAGCAAGCGGCAGCAACGTGTGACTAACTCACTATATATCTATTCTTCCTCCCTTTCGATATAAAAACGTATAGGTAAGAAAATTATGTTCGGTTTTGGCCGAATCTTTTATACTCATCACTGTCATTCTAAAAAGGACTAAAAAAGGAAAAAAATAAATTTTGATGCTCCACAATGATGGGTGAACGTGACTGATTTTTATAACTTTTTCGCTTGTTGTGTTGTAGGCGTGTCCTTGAATCGATTTTGATTATTTTCAATTTTTTTTGCACATTTGTAGGTAATATCTTCTTGCCATACAGACGCAACACAGTAGACCAGGCAGGCAAATAGATGAACGAACAGGCGGACATGTTCAGGTGCATTCCGAATTTGACATTGACCAGCTTACACTATGCTGTATACACTCAACGAGGCTTGGGAAGCTTGGTTCTAGGTGTTATAAAAGTTGAATTGAATGTTGTTGGGCAAGTGTGGATAATTTCTTTCATTTATGTACAGGTACGATAGCATTGCCCATAAAACATAGATTAGTTCGTGAGACAGGAAAGGAAAATCTCCTTTAACCGATTTTGCTCATCTTCAATACCAATCTGCGTGCAAGAACTTTCAATGTTTCTGCTAAATTTGAAGCCGATAGCTTAATTTTTACGACCAGGAGAATGTTTACAACAGACCTTACATAGGCGGACACGCGGACAGAGGCATATCGATTCGAAGTCGATTCAAAATTTGATGCTGATCAAAAATATACACACTTCATAAGGTCTCTGAAGCTTCTTTCTCGGTGGTGCAAGCGTTTTGACAAAATGAATCTATGACTATATATCCCTGGGTGATGGGTATAAACGTAAGGTCTGCAAGAATTATTATTGACAACAATAACTAAATAAAGTTTCATTAAATTATTGACTAATTTAGCTTATTTGGAATAATACCCACACTTGTAGCTTTTATTTAAAGAGAAAAAGAGTTAAAAGAAAAATTTTATGGTTTGCTGTAGCACACGATTTGTAAGTGCCTTGACCCTTTTCGTCCTCGCTTGCGAAGCGTAAAACACAAAAATTTCTCTTTTCTTGTGCTTTCTGGTTTAATTTATTTTAACCCAAAATGGATTTCGTTAATATGGATTACATTTGAAATGCAATCAAATGACTGGTTGTAATTTATTGTTTTCTCTTTCTCTTGAACCTTTTAATTATTTTCATTTAACCTAATATCTCGTTTTTCTCATACAACGGTTACATGCGATTTGAGTAAACAGCCACGATGTCGAATACTTATTCATCTAATCCAAGTAAATTTCAATTTTCTTCTTTCATATTTAAGCATCCTTTTTTAACCAGTCAGAATTTGGTACGGGCGGATTACGACTGCTTGCATATGAGGTACATATGCTATGCACAACAAATGCGATCAAAATGGCCATAGTTAGCTACTACCAATTTCGTTCAGTATTAAGTTAACTAATTTTATTACTTTTACTTTTCGCTGTTCGACCTTCCAGTTTCACAAGAATTGTGATGTTGAACGAAAACCATATTGATTACGTAAGTAAACCACAGATCAAAAAATTGCTTCTGAAAATGAATAAATCTACTCTTGGACGCACTTCAAAAGCCTCACGCTCTTTGAAAAGCTGCAAAGCAAACAATGTTACCTAACCTTACTGTTACCCAACATTATGGCACATATTAATGTGGATCGACGAAGCAGTGGACGTCAGTAATTTACTTTTTTTCATTCAAGAGTCGATATTTTCAATTTCATTCTGTGAGACAATAGAGTGCTTTGATTGAATTTTAAAGAACATACAACAATAGAAAGCAAAATGAAAGAGACTAAGATTTTCTTCAAAATGCTGCTTCTTTATTTCCAAAGCCAATTGTTTTACACATACATAATAGAAAATTTCATAGTCGGTAATTCTCATTCAACGCCACTTGTTCCCATTCAAGGTCATGGCAATACTTAGCTCACTTTCAAGTTACATGGCTACTGGTCACTGCACTGAATGGAAAGCTCGTGTTCTTATCTTGATTCGGCTTTATATTGCAATATTTTTTGGTGTTTATACCCACCATTGAAGGGTGGGGTATACTCATTTTGTTTTCTATCATAATGTGTGTAACAATCAAAATGAAGCTTCAGAGACGCTATAAAATGTGTATTTATACAGTAATTGATTAAGCCATGTATGTCCGTCTGCGTGTCTGCGTGGTATTTGTTGTTGGCACTTTCCTGGTCGCAAAAATGAAGATATCGACTTCAAATTTGGTAGAAGCATTGGGCAAATTGATATTGGGAGTGGGGCAAACTGATCGAAGAACACCCCTACATAAACTGAGAATACCTTTGCGTTTCGAAAGGAATAAGAAAACGTTTTTTTGCCCATTACTTGTTGAATGGTATTGAAAACGGGCCAAATCGATCAGAGCACAAGACCGCAGTGAAGCACAAACTGAACACAACTCCGTTTTTCTCAACAAAACAACAAACATTTCTGGGTTTTTGCTCACTTCTCACAAATTATAAAAAATGGAAGGCTGCAACATTCCACATTTACTTTACGAAAAACTCTACTATTTATGTGCAAAATGGGGAACATCGGCCATGCGCACGCAAAGTTCCAAGTGATTAAGTTTCCTTTTTTGAGTTTTTTGAGGATTTATACCAATTAATCATAAGGTAAACGAGACAGAATGTTTAAAATTGTGCGAGAATTACTCAAACGAACCTACATTATCAGCCTATCAGGTATAGCACGGTGACGGTTAGAAACCAGTGAAGAAAGGGAAAAGATATAGAGAGTTGGGTGCGTGTCCAATCGTTAAGTGTTAAAAGTAAAAAACTTTATCCTACAATTCAAAAAGAAAACATTCCCTACGCTTTATAACATTAAGAGGCGTGGTCATATCTCTAGGATATACCAGGAAATTTTTACCGTGCGACTGTTGCCGTTTATGATTAACGAGGAGAAAACCCAGAGAGTAGCGGTATACTCGCCTTCTGCTGCATTGTAAGTACGTTCTTCGACCGATTTTGTTCACTTTCAATACCAAGTTGCGTGCAAGACTTCCCAATGCTTCTGTCAAATTCAAAGCTGATTTCCTCATTGTTGGGACTGGGAGAATGTTTACATGAACGGAGAGACAGACACTTAAATATGCTTGAATCGATTCAAAATTTGATATTGACCAAGAGTGTATATATATAGATCTACTTTGTAGGGCCTTTGAAGTTTCCTTCTTGCTGTTGCAAAACATTTCGACAAAACGAATGTAACCCTGCCGTTTGGTAGTGGGAATAACAATACACTCATATATTAAAATTTAACGTTGAACATTTTCAATTTCGAGACTGTACTGTATGCATAAGACACTGACAAAAATTTAGTAGATATTTAAGTTAAGTAAAAAAATTGAAATTTCTTTCTCTTAAACGCACATTTCTCAAAAACAGATACTTTGGCCCTAACAACAACGAACGAAGGTATCATTTATTTTCGTATGTTAATGTAGAAGAAATTTTTTATTAAATGCTCACACAATGCATATGTAATCATGTATGTATGCATACGTATTGTCTTTTATATCTATTCTTACATTCCAAAGCGCATGCAACACATTATAGAAAAATTTTCCTACATGTACATGTACATGTATTGTATATTTACACACGTACAAGTGTAAAGCAAGTTAAGAGTTTTTTACTTACAGTTTACATGCACATCGAAACGTTTGCTTACTGACGGTGGTATGCCGTTCGATGCAATACATAAATAGCCACCCATGTCCGTACGATGAACATTACCCAGCACCAGTTTTTCGCCTTCAACCGTCTTTACCACTGTAGCAAATAGTCAAAAAGTAGTAGAGCGAATTAAAATATTTTTGAACAGAATGAAAAGAAAGAAAAGTTTGTTAAGAATAGAACAAATAGAAAACAGAAATAAACAAAAAAAAAAAAACAAAAAAGAAAATGCAAGTTAAATTTAAATTTTGTTCGTGATGAACAATTTTTATCTGCTAGACGACAAAATCGGAAAAAAGGAAATTAAATCTGATTTAAAAAGATTTCGAACGTAACTGGAATGGTTCTAAAATAATTTTATAAATTTGAAGAATATTTTTATTTGAATTACATGATAAATGATTCCAATATGTGCCTTAAGAAAAACACTTCACATAAGACTTTTTCTAGAACATTTAGTGGTAATTTGAAAAATAGAATCAGTCGTCGTAACTTTCCCAAAAATGCATTAGCATTCCATTTGGCTATATTCCCCATTGTATGAATCGGTTGAAAGAATATCTTTTTTTAAATATTCTCAGTTATGTCTGAAATTTATGCACTTATCTCGATTGTCTCTTGAAAAAATTATATTCTGTTTTGATTATTTACATTTCTTTAGAAAGATTTCCCAATTACTTCAGGTTTAGCTTTTTGTCCCTTAGAGCGACAAAACAAGCTACAACAAGCATAAGTTTCCTGGAAATTATAGTTGAAAGGAACTTTGTATTATGTGTTCTTATGGATACCATTTAGCATTCTTCCGGGATGCCCACTACTGATCTCTGTCTTATCTATTTCATTCAGCCTACGACAACACTTCAAAGCCAAAAATTTGTGGCTTCTTGACTGAAACCTGCTTTTACTCCAAGTTCGCTGCAAAACCTCAAAATTCTCTGATGTCGGATATCGCTTTTTGACATTTTACCATGAACAGTTCAACTATTCCGAAAGAATGTTTCATAGCTTTTGGCAAAACATATATATACTCGAAGATAGATATTCGCCCACACATATGGTACAACTTTACTTCCTACGGGCTAAAAATTTGTAGTTCCTGGTAATTGAATTTCTAGTTTTTTCTATCCATGACATATAAATATTTATCAAGTCTATGTAAGATAGGGAAGTCCTTCGAACTTGCTTTCATAAGTTCTTAATCTTAATGTTTCAAAATTTTGCTTTGCCCTGTTGCCGAATTGATTGTCATCTAAACGATTACATAGGTTTGTTTCAAATCAGAAAGAAAGAAGGCATTACAGCCTGCTTAAGCCGAATTGTTTAACACACGCCTCTGCCTCGCGTATGGTGGATGTCCCCGGTGACGCTCAGAAACGAGTGAGGAGGAAACGAGATAGGGAGCGGTAGCCGCAGCGTAGTGGGTGTTTGCCCAATCGGCAGGTGTTAGGCTCTTACCGACTAAGCACTCACTGCAGCTATGTGGAAAGCAATCTACCAAATCAAATCAAATCTGAGTCCTCGAATATTGACATTTAGATCTGCCCATCCATTAGAAAAAAAACAAACAAGAAAAGTATATGTACGCAAAAGCGTTAGCGACCACAATATTCGCGATATGGATTATCGCTGTGCCCTGTCGCTGATCATAACAGAAAACAATGCACTTTCGTGTTTTCGATTTTTGTTTTTGTGTCAATTTTGATATTTCGAAGGAACAGTCACAATACAACACACCGATATAAATCTTGTTACAAACTGTTATCGCACGTAATCGCAACAAACTCATGTCTTGTCCTCAAAATACGACTCTAAGCATTTGGAACCTATGTGAATCATTTTTCCTAAAGATTTCAATCTAGTTGCATGTTGTAGCAAAATAAATCAACAGCAACGATAATTGAACCTGAGATATAAATCAGTATTGAGGAATGTGACGACCATCAGCCCGTAAAAAGTAAATTTGTCGTGAAACACGTGAAAATTGACGCTTATTTGTGCAGTTCACACCAATGCTCATTCCTTTTCAGAGCTGTTAGAGAGTAGAAATACCAACGCCTGTCACTCGATGATAATGGATTGCTTACTAGTCCACGAAGGCGTAATCACATTATGTAGTATTCGTGCTTATATCAAAAGAAGTGTAATCTTTATTTATTAATGGTTGCGGCGGATGTTAGATCCACGACAAAATTTCTTTGCCGTCATCAATAATCGAGCCCACAATGATGTATATCGAGAATTACGAAGGAGTACACTTTGAAAGAATATTTAGGACATTCTTTAAGAAACACGATGTAGAAAAAATACTAGGAAATGAAAATGTGTTATCAGATAACATTCGAAATCCATTTGGGCATATCATCCTTTTAATATCTCTCTATCTTCTTCTTCTCCATGGAAAATTTCTTAATTAAAAATCGTGCTTGAAAACGAGGGAAAGTCTTATTGAAAGTGACAGGACGTCTCTGTCCTTTAAATAAGGAATTGTTAAACGTCTTACAGGCTCGACAGCAGTAAATTCTTTAAACTCCATATTAAATGTTCCTACATTACTATATTAATTAACTTCTTGACTTTTCCTAGCATTCGCTTGTGTTTACGTTCGTTGTTTTCGTATCTTTCGTATTTCTTCTTTATTGGTTTTATTTATCATTTTATACATATTTGTGTATAATTGTAAATTCTTAAAACATTCAAAGTACATGACCACACACTCATCGACATAGCCACATCCACAGGCACATAGGTATACAAAACAGCTGCATACAAAACAAGATAACAAAACATGATTCTACCGTAAAAAGGACATTAACCGACGCTGTGGTACGATAACGTTTTCCAAGCAAGAGGGTACTACATGATTCCAATTGTTTTACATTTACACAAACAATAGTCCTTACGGGATTGTTGCGTAGAAAGTTGAACATTTTATTTATTTTGTGCATAAACAAAAAAAAAAGCAAAAACAATAAAGAGTTTTTCTACTGCAACAAAGAAAGTCAACTCGACATCGCATCGAAAACAACACACTATGGAGTATTCCCGCTCGACGAAACAACAGAATCACTAAAGGAGCACAAGATAGACGAAGAAAGTTAACATATAGCGATTTTTGCATCTATCCCCCTACATTTAAATGTAAACATTCCAGAGGCAAAAAGGTACAACTCTGTGTAGTTCAAGATGAAAAATATAAGAGAAGGAAGAGTAAAGTATTTAAAAACCTTGCTTTTCGAGTGCACTTAGACGAAAAGAAGTAAACATAATAATCAGTAATTTTTGTGTTTTAAGAATTTTTCCTCTACAAACCTTGTCTCTCTCTTGATTCTATCCGCAATACGATATCCTTTAAGTTTTCACGGCGCCACTGCACTGTAGGCTTTGGTACACCTGTAGCGCTGCATATAAGAGTTATAATTCCTCCTTCGTTAGTAACATTTTCTTCAAGATTTTGATCAGGATGATTTAATATATCGGGTGGTACAACAACATCGAGGTAGCCAGACTGCAAAAATAAGAAATAGCGAAAGAACAACATTAACATAAGGATATAAAAAAAAAATCGCTCAACGTACTAGATAATTGGCTTAAACAAGAAAAAGGACCCAAGTCGCACTGGTAATGCTCGCCTTGCGAAGTGAACAAGAGTACACATGTACTTGTAAGACATCGAAATATTAGTCAAAACTTTCTGCTAAGTGCTAGTCCAAAACAAACTTTGGGTTTTAATTTCGTTAAGGTTTGCTCAAATTTTTGTATTCAAACCATTGTTGTACGCTTACTACTGTAGAATTTCTTCAACATTCTTTTATAATATATTGCATAGGAAAATAATTTATGTTCATACTCTTTGCATTAGTATAGAAAAATAGTCATGAAGAACGTATTGTAAAAGTACTTCAATTGCAATGTCCGTTGCCCACTTCGGAAGGATAAATATTCCCTTGACATTTCATCGAAAGCACGACGACATTACGATAGAAAAAGAACTACAACCTCTGATATTAATTAGAGCAGTGCTTTCGACATTTAAAATTAGGTTTGAAAACCTGTTGATAAAGCATTGGATCAGTTGGCCATGTCAGTATTTGTTAAGCCCCCATAAAGAGTTCACTGAAGCTCTCCTAAATATATTATTCCATTAACAAGAAATTATCTTAATTTATTTTACTCTTATAATAACGCAAATATTTGTTTCCAGTGTCAGCATTACCTTCTCTGCAGACAGAAGTGTATTTATATGTTCCTATTGCTTCAAGTTAATGGCATCATTTACCGATTAGTCAGTCGAAAGGTGGTAACGGTCAGACATGGGGAAACAAATAATGATAGGGAGTGGACGCAGCCGAGTGGCTTCGTGTCCATGTTATGGCATGTTATGCCTTTACTGGCTGAGTACTTACTATACGTTGGACCAAACATACTCTACCTCACCGCTATTTTTGAGAAAAATGTTATGAGGCGATAGAAGCTGGATCACTTTCCCTAATAATGCGAAAAAAGTCCCATGGCCCATGCGCGTGCCCATAGGCAAACAGTGGCGAGTCTGCCACATGGCGTTCTGCTTAGTACTTGCTGAAATTGCAATAAGCATGAACTGTTCTAATCTAACTATGTTATTTCTTCCACACTTTCCACGTGATTAATGCGATCAATTAATTCGTCCTCAATTGATTAAGCAATACACACATTTTCAGTCACTTTCAACGCTCTACGCAGCCAAAACGTACTTGAAAAAAGGCATCATAAACTATGTCCCTCATCAAAAAGAATGGAAGGCAAATTAAATTATTGAAGTCATCAATTCAAGATGTGTAAACTAAATGACGCGGAGATTCAAAATGATCCTCGATTAACCACTTAGTTCAATTTTCATTCGGCCGAGGTAGAGCTTTTCCACCTAAAGTGTCATCCAGTTGTGAACCTAGTAGTAAGTTTCAACTTATGACTCCCTTGTCGTTGTTTTAAAAAAAATTGAAAGACCACTGCCGAGATTATATTTGTCATTTCGATCTTACCATTTCGTCTTGACTGAGTGTACAATACTAAATTATTATTATTATTATTATTATTATTATTATTATTATTATTATTATTATTATAAATTAAGCCACAGAATAAATTCTAAGACTGAAGTCTTAAAGCACTAGCATCTAAGGCTATCGGCTTTATTGAAAGCTCTACCGCACTTGAGATTTGAACCCACGACCATTGAGGTGCTAGTCGAGACTCTTGCCTCTCGGCCACTCAAGCGGATGCCGTTCACCTTTTGTAATCCTCCTAGATGTACCATGCCCGATTATTTCCTGAACTCGTATATTGAACTCTGTGGTGCACCATTTGCTTGCATCGTAGACATTTTTACTCGACCAAATATACCGCATGTGTGAAAGCAGAAACTCCTATCACCACCAACGCTGAATGCCTCTAGTCCCATGCTTTCTTATCTAATTTGGGAAAAATTTACTTGTACGACGCTTTTCTTCTACAAAATTTTATGCAAAGTAAATAAGATAAAGATTTTCTCGATGGCAGTCATTTTGCGAAAGGAAAAATGTTGAGGACTTATGGCAAGCTTTCACTACATTGGTAAACTTGGCAGCAAGAAGAGGCTATTTATTAATTCTTTAAAACTTTGGCCTTGTAACGGACATGTATGCGTTATTAAAACGGCTTCTCTTTATAAGAGGGCTAAGTTTTCGATGGGTCTACGTAGGTTTTTTACGCGTCCCATTTGTTGCGTGGAAAACCTTGCTATGTGATTTTCTCAAACTTTCAAAAAGATATTTTAGCATATGCAGACGATTTCTTAACAATATGCTTGTGTGATTAGTAAGTCTATCAGACTTACACATCAAGAAACAATTTTTACGAAGGTTTGCATTTTGTCAGCATTGATTATCCGCTTGATAATGTGCCACAAGCATTTATCATACATTGGAAATCTTTCGAAATCGCAACGTGCCCCCAGTTAGGCTTAGCTTTTCTGAATGCAACGAGCAGGCAACTTTCCAATTATCTTTCTATCTAATAAATTGGACACGTGCCTAATTAAAAATTCAAAATTTTTACCACATTGTGTTGCAAATATACCTACTGTGTTCGCTTAATTCCAATCGGCAAAGGCAGCTAATGAATCATGGAAAGTTTCTCCGGTAACAGGGAAGATTTTATAATCACTTTTGCCATAATATACCTTTAATACGAACTACATGTTAGTTAGATTTTAATATAAAACAAGTAAGAAAATTATATTGGGCCGCGGTCGAGTCTTCTATACCCACCACTGCTTAATTTTAATCAATAACATATAGACTGAAAATTCTTTCTGGGTGCTACAAACCTTTTGATAAAAAAAACGAAAATTTAGTATCCTATAATATTGATAATATTGATGAGTAAAAAAAAAATATTAAATATTTATGTTTTCATACCCGTCAAAGAAAGTTCAGAGGCATTTATTTTGTCAAGACGTTAGCAATATCCAGAATAACGCTTCAGAATCTCAATACAGTATATATATTCTTGATCAGAATCAAACTCTAAACCAACTTAAACGCGGTCGTTTGTCCGTCTGACCGCCTGGCTGTCGGTCCGTCTCCTTGCCCGTCACCCTTTTTAATGTCTTTTGTAAACATTCTCGTGGCCGCATATATGAAGCCATAAACTCAAAATTTGGCAGAAAGATTGAAACTTGTTGCACGCAGCTCGAAATTGAACATGGGTCAAATCGCTCGATGGACACACTTACAGTACGAGTTAACGTGAGAACATCTCTGTTTCGCAAATAGAATAAAAAATTGCTTTTTGACTCATTACTGATACACTATAGCAGATAAATATACACAAAATTTGAACGCACATTCAATGAGCGATGCTGTAGTATCTGTACAAAAATGGTAACATTTACCACATCCACCCAATATTATAGTGTATCAAAATATAATTTCATTTTTAATACCTTTATAACGCGCAGAAACCAATTTCGAAAACTCCATAAAGTATATAAATATTTGGCCATCTTCAAGTTTGGAATGCACTTGAGAATGTTCGCCTGTTCGTGTGTCCATCTGTGCATTTGGC